>CAKNYM010049431.1:320283-364465 GCA_932195095.1 Andricus curvator
ATTCTGGTTGAATTCAAGAAGTCCCACGTATTCAAAAGGATTGGAGGCACGGATTGAAAAATTGATTCGGTATGGGTTTGAGTTGGAGTTGGTGCTGATACATCAGTGGAGAAGGATTGATAAGTGAGCCTCGAATCCATTCATGTATTGAGATTGGGTTTTAATTTGGGATTGAAAGATGGATTGAGAAGGGTTGAAGGGGATTGAAAAGTTGCTTCGAATTGTTTCGGATTAAATCGAATTGGTTCGAACTGCAACATAAATTAAAAAGATAATTACAAAATATTTCAAATCACGAAAACACGCGCGCTCCAGCGCGCGATCATCGGTCTCGTAATTATAAATACAAACAAAGTGGAAACACTCGAGATCGAATTCACAGCTAGTTTAGATAGGTAACCCTGTCGAATACGCTGATTTTATTTCATTTTTATTAGATATTTTCTAATGCACAATTTTATTCTGAAATTTGAAGAATCATCAATTTTATTGTTGAATTTCACTACTATACTAATCATGTAAAAAATCTTGGTTTCTACATTAAAGTGACTTTATGATGCCTCGCGTATTCGACCTTTTTTTAATAATTTTTTTACTTTATACCTTTCAGTGTATAATATACATGAGTGCTTTTGATTTATAATCATTTGTATTTATTTTACTATTTCATTCATAATTTATCATTATTTATACGAATTTCAAAATTCCATAAATAATTTCAAAGCCTCTCTAACAAAAATTCTACCCTCTAGCATTTTCCGTTTTTTACCCTTTGGGATAAAAGCGGGCTACTGAAAATGGGATATGGTTATACTTTCACTTCAAATACAATGAATAGAAAGGCTCCTGAAAAAGGAGTGTGTTAGGCAACTGGAAAGGGCGTAAGGGTGTGTTAGGCTCCTTCCAAAATGTGATATGACTGTATTTTCACTTCTTAGATAATGGAAAGACAGGTTATTGGAAATGAGATATGGTTAATTTTCTTCACACAATGAAAAGAAAGGTTGCTGGAAATGGGATATGGTTGAATTTTCTTTTTTCAAAAAATGAAAAGAAAGACTGCTGGAAATGGGATATGGTTGTGTTTTTACTTTTAAAATAATGAACACCAAGGTTACAGGAAAAGGGGTTAAATTGTGTTAGGCTACTGGAAAAGTGGTAAGGGTGTGTTAGGCTATTGGAAAACGAGCAGAGCTGTGATTTCACTCACGTCTACTCTTGTTCCCGTTACTGAAAATATGACATGGTTGAACAAAGCTCAATCAAATCTGATCATTTTTTCGAAAGTTATCGTGGCTACAGATAGACAGACAGACAGACAGACAGACTGACAGACAGACAGACAGACAGACTACAGACAGACAGACACCTTGGTAAAAATCGTTTTTTCTAGCTCAGGGGGTCTCAAAACGTGGAGATTTGGTGAAAACCGACTATGTCAAATTTTACATAAAACCAATACCTTCTCATTAGAATGAGAATGTAAAAAAAGGTTACTGGAAATGGGATATAGCTGGATTTCAACTTTTCACATAATATAAATAAAGGCTACTGAAAAAAGGTAAAGAGTATGTCAGGCTAATGAAAAAGGGGTAGAGCTGTGATTCTTCTCACGCCTACCCTTTTTTCTATTACTGAAAATATGATATGTTCGTATTTTCACGTTTTACATAATAGAAAAAAACAATACTGGAAATGTGATATGATTGAATTTTCTATTTTTTATGAATTAAAAAGAAAGATTGCTGAAAATGGGATATGCTTGTATTTTCACTTTAAACATAATGAATATAAAGGCTGCTGGAAAAGGGGTAAGGGTGTGTTAGGCTACTGGAAAATGGGAAGGGCTGTGTTTCCACTTACGTATACCCATTTTCATTATTAAAAATGTGATATGGTTGTATTTCCACTTTTTACACAATAAAAAGAAAGGGTACTGGAAATGGGATATGGTTGTGTTTTAACTTTTCACATAATAAAAAGAAAGGCTGCGGGAGAAGCCTTAAGGGTGTGCTAGGCTACTTTCTTTTTTCAGAGCATAGTCTCTTTAACAAAAATTCAAGCAAGTTGTTTTTTCAGTTTTAAACTTGAAAATGACTTTTTGAGTTCATGTAATCCAGATAATATATATACTCTTATAATCCAGAGTAATCCACTTGTAATCCAGTTAATTGAAAGTAATTTATGTAATTCCAGTAAAAACCTTGTAATTCAGAATAATTTACACAGGTAATAGAGATAGTTTTGAACTATTTTGTTCAGTAATGTTTTTTTTTAAATATAATTTTTCAATGAAAATCTAACTATTTTATTTTGTAATGAACACTTGTAATCTGGAGTAATCCAGTTCTAATCTGAGGTCATCCACTTGTAATCTAGTTGATTCGAAGTAAATTAGGTAATCTAAGTAATCAACTTGTAACTCAGAGTAATCCAGGTAATTCGGAATAATTTATCGAGGTAATTCAAATAGTTTTCAACTGTTTTGTTTGAAAACAATTTTCTATTTAATTTATATTGAAAATTTAACTATTCAATTTTTTGTTAATAATTGATCTTTTTTAGTTGAAAACTTATATACCATGTTGTTAAAACATTGATAGTTTCTCCTTTTTTATAAGTTCATCTATTTGATCGAAAATTCATGTATTTTGTTAAAAAATCGTCCTTTTCGGTAGAAAATTAATCTTAATGCTTCAAAATTGAAATTTTTGGTTCAAAATTGAACCAAAATTGATTTATTAACGAATATAAAAAATTATTTTTGTGCTAAATAGGAAATTAAATACTGTGCCCGCTGACGCTATAATGAAATTGTCTTTGGTCGAATTGAGACGAAATAACGTGAACTAAATAGAAGTCATAATTGTTCTGTGACGACGATTTGATGACATTGCTCCTTCCACCATTAGGCACACAACATTTTATTAAATCGACGATGTTTATGGATTTTCCAAGGGTCGATAATATTAATCTTCACACATATTTTTCATTAGTTTAATAATTTAAAAATGTAGTCAATAATTAAATTAAAGAATTTAATTTAAAAAAATTTCAAATGAAGAAATTTATTGCCAGAGATTATGAGAATTGTCTTGAAACTGATATTAGTGACAAAATGATATTGATAACAGAAAGATTGAATTGAAACTTATTGTCTGTTTATTATTGTTAAATTATTTTTACAAATTGAAATATTATTAATATTATCATATTGGTACTATATAACAATATATAATATTCAAAGTCTTATGTCAAATACTTAATATTATATTCTTTGATTAATTAGAGCTACCAAGACAAATATTCCTAAGTGTTTGAAAAATACTTCATTGAACATAAACAATTAATGCTCACAATATTACTCTTTGTATGGTGAAATTAAAACAGAAATCATCACCCAAAAATCTTGGTAAACCATGGTCGGTCTCGACGGATCTCAAGTCAAAAGGGCTTGCGCATCCTTGGTTTTTCTACTTAAACTTCTAGGATGTCTCACTATCATCTTCAGCTCAAAAAGAAAAAAATCGCTGCATCCCTTCCTAAAAAAACTTAATTTTTGATTTTTTGAAGAGGTTCATCAATACATTTTTATGGAAATAGTTTAAAAATGGAATTTTATCCGCTTATACCATTTAGCATTCAAAAGCATTGAAAAATCAAGTATTCACAAAGTGCTTCAGGAGCTGAATATCTTGCGAAAATTAAAACCCTTTTGTTCTAAGCAATTGTCCGGATGTGTGTGTTGATATCACACTTTCTTGTGAACACGATAACTTGAAAACGGTTGCACTCAATAATATTTTAAAAATCGGTTTTTTATAGTAAAACTTTTTCATTAGCATAATTCAAAGTTGATGCAAAAATATGAAAGATTCCTTGCTTCGAGAGGAATCGATTAACCTAATATTAATACACTTCATTGAAGATTGAGGAAGTTATGTTCATTTATAATATTTGAATCATCTGTTTCAAACAGAAAAACTTTTTTCATCGAGATAATTCAAAGTTGATGCAAAAACAGAAAAGATGTGTGGCTTGGAGACGAATCGATTGACCTGTAATATTAATATATTTTACTGAAGAGTAAGGAAGCTATGAAAATGCATAATATTTGAAAATACGGCTTTTTATAGTAAAACTTCCTTCTTAAACATAATTCAAAGTTGATGCAAGAACATAAAAGATTCCTGGGGCTGAGACGAATCGATTGACCTAAAATATTAATACATTTTATTGAAGACTAGGGAAGTTTTGGTATTTTATATATTTTAAGAATCGATTTTTATAGTAAAAATTTTCTCATTCTCATAATTTAAAGTTCATGCGAGAATAGGAAAGTTGTGTTGATTCAAGACAAATGGATTGATCTATAATGTTAATACATTTTATTGAAGAGTAAGGAAGCTACGTCAATACATAATATTTGAAAATACGGGTTTTTATAGTAAAACTTTTTTCATTACCATAATTCAAAGTTGATGCGAGAACGGAAAAGATTCCTTCATTCGAGGCAAATTGATTGACCCATAATATTAATACACTTTATTGAAGATTAACAAAGTTATGCTCATATATAATATTTGAATTATCTGTATCAAACAGAAAAACTTTTTTCATTGACATAATTCAAAGTTGACGCATGAATAGAAAAGACTTTTTGATCATGAATTGTCAAATAGAATAATTCTGACAATTTTTGTAAAGGAATCAATAAAGCTGGGAGAAGGATAGGGTGGGACAGAACTTTTCCGGTCCCTTTTCCAGCTCGAAAAATTATCATTTCGAATACATTTGATTTGTTTAATTGTCTTTATATTTAAAAAGTTTTTGTATTATTTTGTAATTTTGTATGTTTTGTAAATTTATAATTTTAAATTGATCAAAATGAAGACATTGGTTTGCCTATTATTGAAAAAAATAACTAATGCTTCCTCTTCGAGAAAGCAAATACATTTGCTAACGGGAAGCAAAGTGCCAAAAGGGCTTGCTCATCACGGGTTTTTCTACTTAAATTTCTAGGATGTCTGACTATCATTTTCAGATCAAAAAGAAAAAAATCGCTGCATCCCTTTCTAAAGAAACTCAATTTTTGATTTTTTAAAGATGTTAATCAATATATTTTCATGAAAATAAGTTAAAAATGGAATTTTATCCGCTTAAACCATTTAGCATTCAAAAGCATTGAAAAGTCAATTATTCAAAAAGTGATTCAGGAGCTGAATATCTTACGAAAATTCTTATACAGGTACTTAGGACTTGAGATGGAACTGGAAGACGTCGATTTTCCAAAAACTAATTCTTTCCCACATTTTTCACAATTTTTAAATAGATTGAAGGGTTTCAGTTCTCGCAAGATATTTAGCTTCTTGAGCACTTTTTTGAATGCTAAACGAAATGGTTTGAGCCGGTTGATATTTCAACAAAAATTTTTTTAATGTTAAATAAAAAACACTTAATTGCAATCAAAAAAAAATTCTCAACAAAAAATGGAATAGTTGATTTTTAGAAAAACAGACAAATTTTCAACAAAATAGGTAAATTTTTAACCCCGAAAGATTTTTCTATCAAGAGAAAAAAGAAATTTTAACCATAATGTTAAATTTTGAAGCCGAAAAGGGGTATTCTCTACAAAACAGTTAAACTTCCAACCAAAACGTTCACTTTGAACCAAACAGTTGGATATTCTTCCAAAATAATAGGATTTTCAAGCCAGAAACATAGATTTTCAACAAAACAGTTAAATTTTTAAGCTGAAAAGACGAACTTTCTAATATGAATTTTCAAAAACAAAATTAATTCTCAATCAAAGAGATGAATCTTTAACTATAAAATGAATTTTCAACCATGAAGATTAATTTTCTACAAAAAAAATAATTGTCAACAAAATACATGAATTTTCAAATAAAACCGATCAACTTTCAACCAAAAATTGAATAATTAAATTCTTAATTTAAAAAGTTAAGTTTTTATACAAAAAAATGAATTTTCACCAAATTAGTTTAATTTTCCACCAGCAAAGATGAACTCTCTATATAAAATTTCAATACTAAAATTTTCAAGAGAAAACGATCAATTTTCAAACAAAAATGGAATAGTTAAATTAGCATTTCAAAAAATTAATTTTTAATGAAGAACGATACATTTTTTTCGAAAAATGCAATATTTAAATTTTGAGTTCGAAAAATCAAACCTCAACCAAAAAATGGTATTTTCAACAAAATAGTTTAATCTTTGTTCAATAAAATTAATTTTCATCAAAGTAGTACAACTTTTAATCAAGTAGTTGAGTTTTCTACTAAAAAAGAATAATTATCAACAAAACATGTAATAGTTGAATTTTTAACTAAAAATTATTGGTATTCAGCAGAAAATTGAACAATTCTTATTTTTATTATACTCTCTTCCTTTTACGGGTTTAAGAATCTAAACATAATCATTACATGTATTTTTAAAAACAAGCGTTATATACTACCTTAACAAATATTTGCTACATATTTTCTTAATTACTATTGTTACTTCTAAACGCTTGCGATCTTGCACTGGGCTTCTGTTTCCTCTGACCACTACCAATCTAAAAATTTAAATCTTTTCGGCAACACTACTTCCTAATTTTCCTTCTTTAGGAGCCATTTCTTGAATTTTTTCTTGCTCTGTGAAACCAACTCTCTCTCTCTCTCTCTCAGATCATCCAGCTTCTTCATCCATTCCTCTCTCTGACCATTTCCATTCAAAATCCACTTCACTCTCTCTTCCATGATCTCCCCTACTTCTTCATCGCCTGTACACCTCCCTCTCTAACACATACAACCATGTATTCTGCTCATATCTACAAACTCTACATAAATTCTCTTCCTCATTCATCCAATACCTACATGCTCTTACACCCTCTCTCATTCTGAATCTCACCACTCTATTCCATGTGCCCTCCTTTTGAATATTTTTCAGGTAATCTGGTTCCTCCTGCCTCTTAACCATTCTATTCCAGGTGTTGTACCTTGAGTCCATGATTTTTTTCCACCTTTCCTCTTCTTGCCTTTCCTTCATCTCTTTCTCTATTCCCCGGCAATCTCTACCCCTCACTTGCATACCACATTCAAATTTCAAATTTCACTTTCTTCTGCTCTTTCCATCCCCAAATTTTCACTTCATAGCTTAACATTAACCACACTAAGACATCAAGCATCTACACTCTCATCCTTCAGTCGTCCTTGAACCTTCTTTTACCTATACCTTATACTTGCCGCATTACTTTACTCGCGCAGTCCAATCTCTTTCTCACCTGCAGGTCGTTTTCTCTTTTCGGTTCGAACAAAAATCCTAGGTAGTAGCACTCCTCCACCAACTCCACCACCACGTTGTTTATCTTCCATTTGTACTCTACTCTACGATTTTTATTTCCAGAACAGAACATCTTCGTCTTACTCACATTCACTGTTAGAACCTTCACTCTCACATACTCTTAGAAAACTCTCATCACATTCATACCTCTTTCATCATCCGCTACTAGCACTACTTTATCTGTATGTGCTAGTGAATACACTTTTTCTGTTCCTAATTTTGTCCCCACTTTCCGTTTCCCTCCCATCTTCTCCTGTTGGTCTGCCAGAAGAACACTAAATGGAAGAGTGATCTACGGGCACCCTTGCCTGAGCCCCCTTTCTATCCAGAATTACTCTACTTTCTTTTCTTCTATCTACGCCCTAACTTAGTCTTCGCAAATATTTCCTTCATCCTCTCTATTATACCTTCGTCTACTCCTTCATCTTTCATGGCCGTCTATAACACCCTCCTGATAATTGAGTCGAATGCTGCTTCAAAATCTAAGAAATGTGCAACTAGTTTCTCTTTCTTCCGCCATAGGTTACTATTGATCAGATAGTTGAGCACGTAAATGTTATCTATTGTCGCCATACCTAAAACCTAAAACCCGCTTGCTTGTGTGGTATACTCCCCTTTTCTTCCACCTATTTTTCTAACCTTCTTCTAAGCACTTCCACGTATATTTTATATCCCACAGACATGAGTGTGGTACCTCCATATTCTTCAAAACTTTTGCCCTCTCCATTCTTAATCAACGGCACTACCAGACCTGCCTTCCATTCTTCTTACCACCCGTCTCCTCTCAACACTTTATTGAAAATCCCTCACACCTCTTCTTTCACCCACATTCCTTCATATTTTAGTGTCTTGTTTTCCAAGCCAGCCTTCCCTGTTGCATTGTTTCTCTTCAGCCTTGCAATCGTCTCATTCACCTCCTTCCTAACAATCTCGTTTTCTCTGTCCTCATTCTCCGCTACTGCTTTTCTTCCTCCACCCTTTACCCTATTTTCCACACCCTGCAACAGACCTTCGGAATACTTCTTCCACTCATTCATCTTAATATCTTTATTTATGCCCTTCCTTCCTCCTTTTTTCCTGTTCATCACTTCACATTCCCTCTCCTCCTTTACCACTTTCTCTACCGCTTCCATGTACCTTTCTTTTTCCTTCCGTCTTTTCTGCCTTAACGTTCTCTCGTACTTTCTCTTTCGCTTGTTGAGTTCCCCTTCTTCCATTTCCCCTCTCCTCCATTTTCTTACAGTATTCTTTAGCCTATCTTTACTTCCCATGCATTAAACGTCCCACCAACCTCTCCTAACCACCTCTGCTTCTACTTTCGGTGTCATCTCCTCCCTTACCTTATTAATTACTCCTTCAAGTTTTTCTAGTAGCGTGCCTACTCCTTCCTCTTCTTTCTTCCTTATCTCCTGGTTTTCTATTCATTCATTCCCACTCCTACCTTCTTTCCCCTACTTTTTTCTGCCAGAATATAGTCTATAACAGTGTCCCCCATACCTTTGTATGTATATTCCCCTTCTTCAACCTTCTGGTACTCCGTTACAAATAAACCATGTCACCACTCTCAACAATTCCAGAAGCCTCCTGCCCACCGGATCCGTTTCCTTATGTTTCGAATTTCTTATGAAACTCTCATTTTTTTTCTGTCACAGACCTCTCCCCCTTGCTCCCCGGTCCATGCAATCCTTTCTCGCAGCTTGCATCTTACACACAGTTTCAACAACAAACTACCTGTGAATTCGATCTCAAGTGATTCCACTTTGTTTTTATTTATAATCATATGGTGCTCATTTCACGAGCACTTCGCTTCCCGTTAGAAAATATATTTGCTTCCTCATAGAGGAAGCATTAGTTATTTTTTTCAATAATAGAAAAACCAAAGTCTTCATTTTGGTTAATTTAAAAAAATAAATTTACAAAAAATACAAAATTACAAAATAATACAAAAAAAATTTTAAGTACAAAGACAAATAAAATTTTGTATTCGAAATGATAA
Organism: Andricus curvator; assembly: GCA_932195095.1. Taxonomy (NCBI): domain Eukaryota; kingdom Metazoa; phylum Arthropoda; class Insecta; order Hymenoptera; family Cynipidae; genus Andricus; species Andricus curvator. The sequence continues at coordinate 329,621 of CAKNYM010049431.1, forward strand.
TTTTTTGAGCTGGAAAAGGAAAGGGAAAAGTTCTGTCGCACCCTATCTTTTTGCCAGCTTTATGATTTCTTCACAAAAATTATCAGAATTATTATATTTGAAAATTCATGATTAAAATGTCTTTTCTATCCATGCGTCGACTTTGAATTATGTCGATGAAAAAAGTTTTTCTATTTGAAACAGATGATTCAAATATTATAAATGAGCATAACTTCCTTAATCTTCAATAAAGTGTATTAATATTATAGAGATAGAGATGAATCGATTTGCCTCGAATCAAAGAATCTCTTCCGTTCTTGCATCAATTTTGAATCATGTTAGTGGAAAAAGTTTTACTATAAAAAACTGTGTTTTCAAATATCATGCATGCATTACCATAGCTTCCTCACTCTTTAATAAAATGTATCAATGTTATAGGTCAAACGATTCGTCCTGAATCAACACAAATTTTCTATTCTCGCATCAACTTTCAATTATGAGGATGAGAAAAGTTTTACTATAAACATCGATTTTTAAAGTAAATAAATTACCATAACTTCCCTACTCTTCAATAAAATCTATTATAATTGTAGGTCAATCGATTCTTTTCGAACCAAGGAATCTTTTATATTCTTACATCAACTTTTAATTATGTTGAGGAAAAAATTTTACCATAAAAAACCGTATTTTCAAATATTATGCATTGCCATAGCTTCCTTACTCTCCAATGAAATGTATTAATATTATAGGTCAATCGATTCGTCTCGAATGAACACATATTTTCTGTTATCGCATCAACTTTGAGTTTTACGATGAAAAACCAATTTTCAAAGTACATACATTATCATAACTTCCCTACTCTTTGATAAAATGTATCAATATTCTGGGTCAATCGATTCGTCTCAAACCAAGGAATCTTTTATTTTCTTGCATCAACTTTGACTTATGTTAATGAGGAAAGTTTCCTATAAAAAAAAAAGATTTTGAAAATACATAAATTACCATAACTTCCCTACTCTTCAATGAAATGTATTAATATTATAGGTCAATCGATTCGTCTCGAATGAACACATCCTTTTTGTTGTTGCATCAACTTTGAATTATGTTATTGAGAAAATTTTTGCTATAGAAATCTATTTTAAAAATATATAAATTACCATAACTTCCCTACTCTTCAATAAAATACATTATAATTGTAGGTCAGTAAATTCTTTCCGAACCAAGGAATCTTTTATATTCTTGCATCAACTTTGAATTATGTTGAGGAAAACATTTTACCTTAAAATACCGTATTTTCAAATATTATGCATTACCATAAAGCTTCCTTACTCTCCAATAAAATGTATTAATATTAGAGGTCAATCGATTCGTCTTGAATGAACACATCTTTTCTGTTCTTGCATCAACTTTGAATTATGTTAATGAAAAAGTTTTACTATAAAAAACCGATTTTCAAAATACATAAATTACCACAACTTTTTCTATTATTTTATTAATATTGTAGGTCAATCGATTTATCTTGAACCAAGGAATCTTTTATATTCCTGCATCAACTTTGAATTATGCTAATGAAAAAAGTTTTAGTATAAAAAACCGATTTTTTAAATATTATTATTGAGTGCTAAAAAAAGGCAATAAATATTTTCAGAAATCCTTTGGTCAGTTTCAATATATTAGTGGGGAAAATAAGCCCTCAAAATTTCATCAAATCATCTGCAACCGTTTTAAAGTTATCGTGTTCATAAAAAAGTGTGACATTCACACACACACACACATCCGGATAATTGCTTGAAACATTGTGTTAGACGTTTTTATATTGACGAAGGTTTAATTAGATGAATTTAGAAATTTTTGAAAATATTACCATTATAAAGCTTCCTCTATGCGGAAGCAAAAATGAATTTTCATCAAGGAAGTTGAATCTTCAAACCAATAAAATTCATTTTTATCAAAGTAGTTTAACTTTTAATAAATATTTGAATTCTCAACAATAGAATTCAATTTCCAACCAAATAGTAGAATTTTTAACAAAAAATCTGAATTTCGAACCAAAAATATAACAGTAGAACTTGCCATGAAAAAGAATTAACTTTTATTGGAAAATAGTTAAATTTTCTTACAGGCTTCTACTAAGTCAGTTCGTATTTATGCGAAAAAACAAGGAAAAGTGAAATTTTCTTGAAAACAAGGGAAAAACGGGAATTCTTTAAAAAGAGAGAAAAGGGGGAAATAAGGAAAATAGTGTGATGTCTGCCTGTATATTGCGCGTGGTAAATAATTTATGTAAAATCGGTTTAATGTAGCAAAAGTTTTCCCCAAATATTTCCGTGTAGAATATTTCTGGGATAAATATCTCCACCCAGAATATGTTCCATAGAGCAGGAAGAATATTTAAATTGAAAAAATAATTTTTTCATGGTGCGAAGGAGCTACTTTTTGTAGTGAATATTTTATTTACTGTAGAATATTTTTTTTTTAGGAACAGCGTTTTCCAGTAAATAATATTTATAATTAGAGCGGAATTTCCATGATAAAGCATTATTCGACTGTCGCATGGCAGACATATTAATCAGCTTTAAATATAGGACCAAGGCACAAAGCTAAACACAGCTTTATCTAATATGTAATGGCATAATTTTCAAACGGATTTAATCACATCAATGTCTCTTGCACGTTCAACACAGTGGAATAAGCTGACTGTATCTCAGAAATTCTCCCCCTCTCTCTTACTCTCATTTACCCTTATTTACCCTCCTTTCTCACCATTTTAGTGTATTTGCTTCCAAATCACAAATTAAGTCTTCTCAAATTTATTAGGAATCTCATATCTTAATCGTTTCCAAAAAGTTGAGCATTTGTTAGCCTGAGTAAAATTTTTTCAATTATATTTAGGAAAATATTTTCGTATTATCTTAATATTATCCTAATTATAATTAAACTCCTCTCCTATGTGAGATTAATTAATTTCAACACTAAATCTCAGAAAAAATATATATATTAGCGAGACCAGCACGAGGTGGATACCAGGATGAACTGAATAATGCAAAAAAGTGACTGGGTTTTAAAGAAAAAATTCGTGTTATTTTTTTATGAGTAGCAATATTCAAAACGAGTTTTTGTAATTAGCCTTTTTAACATTAACTTACTATTCTCAAATTTAAAATTGGAAAAATGTATTTATGACATGTCATGGAGATGAAAATTTTATTCGCTGACAGATTATCATTTTTTAATGAAATAAATTGCTCTCACTATTATTTCACAATATTTTGTGGATTGAAAAAAATTACGATGAGTTTTTAAAATAATTTCAGTAATTTAATGAGGTTTTAAAGGATCTGAAATATTTTAAAGCATTTCAAAAAATTTGAAGGAATTTTTATGTGCTTTGCAAATTTTTAAGGGATTGTAAAATATTTCAAAGGATTTTAAATATATTATGGAATTTCAAAAGATTCCAAGGAATTTTCAATTAATTTAAATAATTTCTAGGTATTTAAAAGGATTTCAAATGTTTTAGGATATTTTGAAAGATTTCAAAGCATTTACAAGAGACTAAAATGGTTTAAAGGAATTCTAAAAGATTTCCAAGGATGTGAAATATTTTAGGAAATTTTGAAAGATTCCAAGGATTTTTTAATTAATTTCAGTAATTTAATGAAATTTCAAAAAATTTGAAATACTAACGTGCGTTTCAAAATATTCCAAAGAATTTTTATGAGCCTAACAAATTTTTAAGGGATTGTAAAAGATTACAATTTTTTAAAAATAGTTTAGGGAATTTGAAAGGATTTCAAAGAATTTTAAATTGGTTTCAATAATTTGTAGGTGTTTAAAAGGATTTGAAATATTTTAGGTTATTTAAAAATATTACAAGCAATTTTCAATCCATATTAGTTAATTAATTTGATTTAAAATATTTTAGGGCATTTGAAAAAATTCCAAAGCATTTTCATGAGCTTTAAATGGTTCCAAAGAATTGTAAAAGATTTCCAAGGCTTTAAAATATTGTAGTGAATTCGAAAAGATTCCAAGGAATTTTTAATTGATTACAGTAATTTAATGGGATTTCAAAGGGTTTGAAATATTTTAGGGCATTTAAAAAGATTTCAAAGAATTTTTAAGAGCTTTACTAATTTTCAAGGGATTTAAAAAGGTTTTATGGCATTTTAAAAGAAATTCGGTATTCACCCTGAATTCTTCAAAATTCTTTGGAATTTTCTGGACTTTTTTTAATTCACTTGTATTATTCCAAATTCACTAAATTCTACACAATTATATGGATTTTTTTAATTAAAAAAAAAGTTTTTATTTAATTCATCCCGATATCTTTTTATCTTATTTTTTATTCTAGGGAATTTTATCGAATTCTTTCGGATTCCTTTAAATTTTTCTAAACGCATCTACAACTTGCTGAATGAAACTAATTTTTTCATATTTTTGAATTGTCATTAATTCAGGTAACTTTTTTGAATTTACTTTAATTTTTTTGAATTTCATTTGTATTCTTTTGAATTCATCTTGAATTGTTTTTGAGTCTTATGAATATATCCTGAATTTGTTAAAAAACACCTGAAATTCTTATAAATTTCAGCGAACTCTTTTGCATTATTTTAAACTGAAAAGAACATAAGTCACATTATTAATGCAGAATAGTCACTTTTTGGATTAGAAATTAGTCCTTGTCACTTTATCGGCTTAAAAAGTTTACTTTTTATAAGTAAGTTAGGCTGTGACAGCCCTACTGAGAATAACAAATACAAAATTTATAAATTTAAATTTAGAATGGTTTAAATCATTTGTAAATGACTCAATATTAGAAATGTTACAATATTAACTTTTTGATATTAAAATAATAATGGTCAGAAAAATGAGAAATGAGTCAGGGAAAAATCAGGGAATTTTAAGAAAAACTTTTTCCGGTCACCCTGTTTGTTATTTTACATTGATGTTTGAAAATAAATTTGTTCCGAGTCTTGGAGAATGTCTCCAACTCTTTGGCATGCACAGGGCATCGTTGAATTGAAAATAACCGCCAGCTAGGACCAGCTGTTGGCACGGGTTCGACTGTTGACACAAGTTTGACAGATACGTTGACAAAGTCCTGAGTCTCGGTGCAGTTTGCACTTTTTACGATTTCGAAACCATTAAAAGCCGATAAATTCCAACGCGGCCACGAACATCTAGGCGCAGATAGGGTTATTTTGAGAGCCCGAAGACGACTCTAATGTTCCCTTGTAAAAACATGGGAATCATCGAGACTGTCCCCAATGGTTTTTCTACTGTTTGTCAACCCGCGGGTGCGGGGGCAAACAAACATTAGTTCCCTGCCAAGCCCATCTGGGTGACAATGTATTTACTGTTAGGCGGAATCAGGGATGCATCCAAAATTAGTAAGACCCAGATATTTCTTGATTTATTAAAGTTAATCGTAATTTTTTCACGAGATTCGAGACGAGATTCGAGATGTGATTTGAGATGAGACTTAAGGCGAGATTTGAGACAAGATTCGAAATGACACTTGAGACGAAATTTGAGACAAAATTCGAGACGAGATTCGAGACGAGATTTGAGACAAGATTCGAGACAAGATTCCAAAGGAGATTTAAGAAGAAATTTAAAACAAGATTCAGACAAGATTCAAGACGAGATTTGAGACAAAATTGAATGAGAGATTTAGACGAAATTCGACACGATATTTGAGACAAGAATCGAGACGACATTTAAGACGAAATTCAAAACAAGATTCAAGACGAAATTCCAGACGAGATTTGAGGCAAAGTACAAGAGAAGATTTCAGATGAGATTTGAGACAGGATTCAAGTCGAGATTTAAGAAGAGATTCAAGACAAAATTCGGGAGAAAATTTGAGACGAGATTCAAATCCAGATTTGAGAAGAGATTCAAGACAAGACTCGGGATAAAATTCGAGACGAGGTTTGAGACAAGATTCGAGACGAGATTTGAGGCGACATTCAAAATAAGATTTGAGACGAAATTCAAGACAAGACTCGAAACGAGATTTGAGACGAGATTTATAAAGAGATTTAAGATGAGATTCGACACGAGATTGGGGATAAGTTTCGAGACAAGCTTCGAGAGGAGATCTCAGACGAGACTTGAGACAAGATCCGAGACGAGATTTGAGACGGCATTCAAAACAAGATTCAAAACGAAATTCGAGACGAGATTCAAGCCGAGATTCGAGACGAGATTTGAGACGAGATTTCAGACAAGATTCGAGAAAAGATTCCAACTGAGATTTAAGAAGAAATTTAAAACAAAATTGAAGATATGATTCAAGATGAGACTTGAGACGAGATTTCAGACGACATTCAAAACAAGATTTGAGACGAAATTCAGGACGAGATTCAAGACAAGACTCGAGACGAGATTCAAGACGGCATTCAAAACAAGATTAAAAACGAAATTCGAGACGACATTCAAGACGAGATTTCAGACGAAATCCAAGACCAGATTCGAGACGAGGTTTGAGACGAGATTAAAGAAGAGATTTAAGACGAGATCCGACACGAGATTCAAGGCGAGATTTGAGACAAGATTCGCGACGTAGTTTGAGCCAAGATTTGAGACGAGATTTGAGACGAGATTTGAGACAAGATTCGAGACAAGATTTCAACTGAGATTTAGGAAGAAATTTAAAACAAAATTCAAGATAAGATTCAAGACGAGACTAGAGACAAGATTCAAGAAGAGATTTAGACGAAATTCGACACGAGATTTGAGACAAGATTCGAGATGAGATTTGGGAAGAAACTCGAAACCAGATTCGAGACCAAATTCCAGACGAGATTTAAGTCGAGGTTCAAGAAAAGATTTTAGATGAGATTTGAGACAAGATTCAAGTCGAGATTTGAAAAGAGATTCGAGACAAGATTCGGGAGAAAATTTGAAACGATATTTGAGAAAAGATTCGAGACGAGATTTGAGACGACATTCAAAACAAGATTCGAGACGAAATTTAAGACGAGATTCAAGACAAGTCTCGAGACGAGATTTAGGAAGAGATTTCGGACGAGATTCGACACGAGATTGGGGACAAGTTTCGAGATAAGATTCGAGAGGAGATTTGAGACAAGATTTGAGACAAGATCCGAGACGAGATTTGGGACGACATTCAAAACGAAATCCTAGATGAGATTCAAGACGAGATTCGAGACGAGATTTCAGACAAAATTCAAGATGAGATTTGAGACGAGGTTTGATACGAGATTAAGGAAGAGATTGAAGACGAGATCTGTCACGAAATTTGAGACAAGATTCAAAAACAGATTCGAGATTAGATTTGAGACGAATTTCAAAACAAGGTTCGAAACGAAAAATCCAAATGAGATTTGCGACGAGATACAAGATAAGATTCGAGATGAGATTTGAGACGAGATTCAAGACGAGATTTGATAACAGATTCAAGACAAGAATCGAGACGAGATTTCAGACGCGATTAGGGACAAGATTCGAGACGAGATTTGAGACGACATTTAAAACAAGAGCGGAGACGAAATTGGAGACGACACTTATGAAATTATTCCAGACGACATTTGAGACGACATTCGAGACAAGATTTGAGACGAGATTTGAGAAGAGGCTATGTTGAGATTCGACAGTCAAAACAAAAGATTCGAGACAATATTCAAGACAAGATACGAGACGAGACTTGAGTCGAGATTCGAGACAAGATTCGAGACGAGATTCGAATACAGATTCGACACAAGATTTCAGACAAGATTCGAGACCAGATTTGAGGTGACTTAGAGACGAGATTCGAAACGAATTTTGAGATATCATTCAAGACGACATTCAAGACGAGATTCAAAGGAAAAGTTGAGACAAGATTTGACACAAGATTTAAAACAAGATTCGAGACTTGATGTAGGATGAGATTCGAGACGAGATTCGAAATTCGAGACGAGATTCAATGAGATACTCGAGACGAAATTTGAGAGGAGATTCAAGACGTGATTCGAGACACAACTTGTGTGATATCACACAAGACTCGAGGCAAGATTTGAAAAGAGAAGCGGCTCAAAGCGAGACGCGACTCGAGACAAACAAATGTCAAAACAATTTTTTTGAAAATTTGTAAGAATTAATAATTATTTAAACTATTTTCATAGAAAAATTCAAAGCTTGGCTATTTTTCAACGAAAACGCTCCATTTAACGGAATCGACTAATAATGTCTTTCTGCAAGAAGTCATCGCAAAGACATGCACAGTTGATTCCGTAAAGCAATTGAGCTTATTCGATCAAAAATAGCAAACCTCTGAATTTTGCTATGAAAATTGCTTAAAAAGCTCTAAATTGGTTTATGAAAATTGTTTAAATAGTTGAAAATTTTTATACATTATTAGGTTTTCATGGGGAAGAATCACCAGAAATTCATTCTTAGTTGATTTTGTGAAAAAATTGAGCCTATTTATTGAAAAATACACAAACTCTAAATTTATCTATAAAAATTGTTCAAATAATTGATAATTGTTGTAAAATTTGAAATTTCTACAGTGAAAAATTATCCAACAGACATTCTTAGTTGATTCTGTAAAAACTGGAGAGTATTATTTGAAAAATCGTCAAATTCCAAATATGTTTATGAAAACTGTTTAAATAATTATTTATTCTTGTAAATTTGCACAGCATCATAGCATAAAGTCATTGGATAGATATTCATAGTTGATTTTGTGAAAAAATTGAGCCTTTTTCTTGAAAAATGTCCAAACTGTGAACTTGTTTATCAAAATTGTTTTTAAAAATTGACAAGTAGCATCTATTGTCAATTAGTCACAAAGAAAAATCGAACAAACAAATTTTCTTCATTAATTTATTCATAACGATATAATTTTTTTTGGAATTATTCTCAGCAACTGGAAATTATTCATAGATAGTTGTAGCACAGATATAAGAAAAATCTGAAAATATTTAAAAAATGGTGCTTCTGAAAAGTTAAAAAAATAACATGTCAATTTTGTTATTAAATGAAAAATGAACCAACCTTTTCATCAAAAATCCTAACATACAAATATTTACAAATGTAAGAATCTTTTATTTTAAGAAAAACGTGCTAATCGAATGAATAGTGTAGATTAAAAAATGGTCGAATTTTCACCCAAAAACTGTCTTGTTTTAGTTAAGTAGAAGTACTACCTCGAAGAAAACTAACTTTGTCGCAAAAAAAAACCAAAATTCTATATTTTTCAATCGAATTTGTTTATATTATTATTAATTATTATTGGGATACAATTGTTTTCCATCGCAGTAATATTATTGAATAAATTATTAATGAAATAAGAAAGAATAATCAGCAAAGAATGAATATAATCAAATATGAACTTTTAATAAATACTTTGTTTATAAACAAAATTTTTTGTGAAGTTGCTATATCAAGTTCAGACAACTGGGAACATTTTTGCACCATTGTAAAGAACCGAGAAGACCAAATTGAAAAATTTGTCATTTTTTCGAAGCAGGTATTCAAATAGGTTAACATTTTTAGTCTAAATCGTATTTTGTACCAAAAAATGTACGTTTTTGCACTCCGCATCGGTAGCGTAAGCACAAAATTTTTTTTTTCAAATAATTAGGTTGAAAAAATTTTATTTCGGTGCAGCCCTGGTACGTACATATTGCTAGTATCACCATCGCACGCGTCGTTTGCCGATATTATTTATAGCAGGAGACGAATTCTTTTTCGGGGCCAGGAACGCGATAGCGAACCCTGTCTGGCGCCACTGAAACTTAAGTGCGACCACGTGTCTCTAACCTAAATATGCTTATGCACACTCTTGACATACATGCACGCGAAGCTTCTCGAATAATAGTAAATTACTCTTAAGTTACTATCAGAAGCATTGCCTGTCAACTAAACATATCTCCCATGTCGTAGTCTATTACTAAAGTTTTAAAGGATGTACTACTGGAATTCATTTGCCACTCTTTTATCATCTCACGACTCAACTTAAAGGCATCAATTTTATCTTTCAGGGATGAAACGAGAAAAGAAACAACCATTAGTGGACACTCCGAGGACCATAACTAAACAAATTGAAAGCTACATTGCCAAGTAAGGACTTTCTAAAATGATTTTTTAATGATTAAAAACCAGTGCTAATTCATTTTTCATATATCCCCTCTCTCCCTCACGCTGCTTAACAGCTCTTCCTCTATTCCCATATTCCACCCCTCACTACCCATTTCCTCCTCACCAACCACCGTTCACGCCACACTACCCACTTCCCTTCTCTTAACTATCTGCCCCTCTCTCCTCTCTATGCTCACTTCTTTTGAGCACTCCCTCCTCTCAGTAATATATCTTCTCCACGTATCCCCTCTGGAATATATGCCCCTCCATTTCTTTATTACTCAGATCCTATTTGCCTTTTTTATCCGCTATAATCTTGTTTCTAGTCTCCTCATCTTCTCCTATCCCTTATGACCTTCGACGAATCCACCCTTTTCACACCCTCACCTTTATCACGTATTTTCACTTGGTGATAGTGAAAAGAGGGTCGCAAGGGGAACTGAGAAATGAGAGAAAAGGGATAGAGGGTAATAAGGGATGTTTAAACATAGAAGGAATAAAGAAGTATATGGCTATAATGTTATGAATGGTGAGGCATATAGAAGCTAATAGTTAGAGAGCAGAGGAGGTAAAGGTGTATATGAGGGAGGAGCTCAAGAAGTAAATAAATTCGTATATAAAGGAGGGGTAAGCGAGGTGAGTAGATTGATGAAAGTGGCAGAGGGCGAAAACAAAAACGGGATGAGAAAGTATATGGGTATAATTAAATGATTGGTGAAGGGTTAAGGGGATTGCGTGGCTTGTAGGGTAGATGACGAGCGTTTTATGAACAGTAGATAAAAATAAAATATTATGAATAGTGAGGGGCATACAGAATGAGAGCTGGGAAGACTGAGGGGGTAGAGAAATATATGATAGAGGGGACACAGTTAGAATAAACTCATATACAGAAGAGGGGGTCCGTGAGGAGGGTGAATTTATAAGATTGGCGGAGAAAAAATACAAAGAGGGAATAAGAGAGTATATGGGTTTAATTCAATGATTGGTGAAGGATAAGGGGGTATATGGATTGATGGGCTGAATAAGAGGGTAGAGAAATATATGAGAGAGGGGCTAATTGTGTATATTCGTATAAGTAAAGCTTTAATGGGTGAGATATACATATATATATATATATATATATATATATATATATATATATATATATATCGATCGGAAGTAGGCAAGTGTGAAGAGGGCAAGTATGGGCGGGGCACGGGGGACCCTGAATGAGGAGAATTAGGGATTGGGTGTGGTAGGATATGGGCAGAATGCGGATGGGAATTAGGGAGAGGAACAGTAGGGGTAGAGAGAGGACGTGAGAAAGGGTGATATAATGACGGGAGGGACCATTGTAAATAATATAAGGACACATTTTTAGTTCATTTTCAAGAAAAATAGGGGAGGGGAAGTTAAGAAGGGGAAGTGAGGGTTGGAACGAAGAAGTAGGGTAAATTAAGAGACAGGTTGTAGGGCCTGGAAGTGGAGAGGGTTGATGAGAAGTAGAGGTAGTGATGAGAAGGGAGGGGTAAGTAAGGAAATTATGAGCGAGGAAGTATTGATTGGTGAGGGAGAGGTAGGATACAATATAAGTGCTAATGAGAAATAAGGGAGAAGTAGAGGTAAATAAAAGGTCAGAAGTTTGATGAAGTGAGTTGAGGTGATTGAAAGTAGTGGAGGGGACGCAATGGGACGCGATGAGAATTAGAGAGATCGCGAATAGGGGCTGTTTGAAAGGAGGCTTGACGAGACGCGAAGAAAAGTGGGAAGGGGCATGCGAGTGGACGTAGACGAGATGAATTAGGGATTCAGAAAGGTGAAAGTCGGATATAAGGGAGGGGGTAGGTGGGAAGTAAGAGAGCAGTGTGGAGGAGGGAATGGATGATAAAGAAAGAGGCGGGGAGTAGGGAATGAAATTAAAAGTAGGGGATGAGGCGCCCAGGCACGTGAGGATAATTATCTAAGGATAGGAAAGTTGACGCGATCAGAAGTAGGTAAGAGTGAAGAGGGAAAGTATGAGCGGGGCACGGGGGACCCTGAAGAAGGGGAATTAGGGATTGGGGGTGGTAGGATATGGGCAGAATGCGGATGGGAATTAAGGAGGGGAAAAGTAGGGGTAGAGAGAGGACGTGAGAGAGGGTGATATAACGACGGGAGGGGTGGTGAGTGAGGAAGGTGAGTGAGGAAGGTGACTGAATAAGAAAGGATCGGATAAGATAGAACAGGACAGGCTAGGATAAAAGAAGAGAGTTTATTGGGAGGGAGGAGTGACAGGGAGAGGTGAGAGATTTGAACAAGTGAATTAAAGTTTTAAGGGACTACAATACCCTTTTTCATAGGCGCATGATGAATAATTTGATTAATTTTTTTTTTATTTTCTTTGATATAAACGATCGAATAATCTGTTTAAAATAAAATTAAGTAAATGCCATAATATTGGGGTCGCAGAATTGAAGTTTAAGTTGATTGCAGCACGCGTTTGAGCGATTCGTTGGGAAAGGGTTTCAGAGAAGTAGCCATGTCCATTGACCATCCTTGCTGCCTGAAGGCATTTCTTGATTACCGGTCGAGAAGGGCCGCGGGATTTTAATTAGCGAGGTTTACTCTTCACAAACACCGGCCAATCTACCCGCACGAGCCACCCGCTCTGAAGCTTCGATCAGGAAGTTAAAAAAAATTGGACGATGATGTTTACAGCGTCCTGTTTATTCCAATTTGATTTATATCAAAGCACAGTCATAAAAGTACCTGAAGTCGTGAAATTTCCTATAATAATGTCGAAAGTATTTATATTAATAAGATCCTTTAAAATTAGTAGTAATTATCTTAAAATTAGTTCAATCACTTGATTCAAATTGAAGGTGAAGATCAGTTTCACATCTTATAAAATTCTGTTTCCACTTAAAGTTGTGTTGCTTGAATGTTAATTCTTTAGTTTGAATTGGAATATCAAATTCCCATCATGTTAGATCTACATAAAAATTCTTTGAAATTTATTTAGGATCGTTTTAAATTAGATACAGTTTTTGGAAAATTCCTTAGAAAAGAAATTAACTACGGCTACAGTTACTTCGTAAAAAGTAACTTGTTACACTTCCAGTTACTGTAAAAAATTATGAGAATTTCCAAATAATCAACGCTGTCATTTTTACTGTTGGCCATCGAAAAATTAGTAATTGTAAATCTATAAAATTAAATAAATTTCAATATTAAATATTCAAAATTGAACAAATAAAAAAAACATTCAAAATTGCTTCAATTTCTGTAATTTATATTCAATATTGAACAGTCTTCAATTGCAAATATTCGAATTGAAGATTTAGAAATTTAAAATCGTTAAAATTGAAGAATTTTCAATTGTAACTCTTTGAAATGGTAGAACTTTGTCTAATTCTTGAAAATTGAATTTTTTAATTTTTCAAGTTTACAATAAAAAATTATGTCATTTAAATGAATTACTTTTGAAAATTCTTTAATTTGGAAGATTTTAAATTGAAAACTTCACTTTTGATCTTCAAACTCATCCAGGTTTAATAATTTTTATTTACACGTCTTTAACATTGGATGATTTTTTACTTTGACAATTTATGAATAAAAAGTTTGCAAATTTTATGTTTTACAATAAAAAATTCTATAATTTTGATGCTTTAGATTTGGAATTTCTTTAATTGGAAATATTTCGAATTTCCAGAATCATCAAAATTTCGGAAATTTTATTTATACACCTTTAAAATTCAAGACTTTTCAATTGTAACTCTTCGAAGTTGTAAAACATCAAATTAAAAAATTTTTAAATTGAAGAGCTTTTATTTGTATATCTTAAAAATTAAACAATTTTCAATTGTACATTGTCAAAATGGTAAAACTTTAAATTGTAAGATGTATGTATGTATGTATACCATTAAGCCATTTCCCTTTCAGGGTAGGCGTGACACTTCCCGATTCGGGTAGTGTTTCTAGGTTGATAGCTTGAAGTAAAATAACTACAAGTGTGGGCTCACCACACCCACGATGTGCCAACAGCACTCGGTTTTCTCGAATGGTCACCCATCCAAGTACTAACCGCGCCCAACGCTGCTTAACTTCAGTGATCTGACGAGAACTGGTTTTTTCAGCGTGGTATGGCTGTTGACATAAGATAAATCTTAAAAATTTGAAAATATTGAATTTTGACAATTTGCTATTAAAAATTCAATAATTTTGATAAATAACATTAAAAATTACCTCAATTTAGAACATTTAGGTATGAAAACTTGACTTTTTATTTTTAAAATCATCATAACTTTTATGTATACATCATCGAAAATCAAATTTTTTAAATTGTAAATCTTCATAATTAAAGAATTTTAAATTGCAAATACTTAAAATTAAAGAATTTTGAATTTTAAATCTTCAAAATTAAATTATTTGAAGAAAATATTCCAGATTACATACCCTTAAAATATGAATCTTGAAAATTGAATGATTTGTAGTTCTTTATTTTTCAAATTCAAGCATTTACCATTTTAATTCTCATAAATGGCAGAAATTTGTATATCTTTTAAAATTACAGAGTTTTTGATTTTGAAATCTGATAATAAAAAATTCAGTAATTTTGATTAATTGAATTCGAAATTTCTTCAATTTAGAAAATTCAATATTGAAAATTTAACTTTTGGTCTTCGAAATTGTTCAAATTGACGAATTTTTATTTGTTCATTTTCAAAATTCAAGATGTTTGAATAGTAACTCTTAAAAATTCTAAAAATTCAAATTTTCAATCTTCAACATTAAGGTGTTTTTAATTTTGACAAACGGATATTCAAGGAAAATATGATCTCTTAATTAATTTCTAAAAGACAAACCATAAAAATCACTAAAATTTCAGAATTTTTTTTACATTTCTGAAATTGAAGAGTTTTGAGTTTTGAAAATTTACAATTAAAAATTATGCAACTTTTAAGTTTTCAAATTCTGTAATTTTTATGAGTTACAATCGAAATTTTTTCAATTTTGAATATTTGAAATTGAAAACTTGACTTTTTATTTTTAAAATCATCGAAATTTGAAAATTTGTATGTATACATCATTAAAATTAAAGATGGTTGAATTTTATTTCCCTAAAATTATATAAATTTGAATTGTAAACTTTTAAAATTCAGAGTTTTTCATTTTGACACTTTTCAATTAAAAATTATGCAAGTATTAACATTTTTTATTCTGTAATTTTGATGAATTACATTCAAAAATTTCTTTAATTGGGAAGATTCGAAATCGAAAACTTGGTTTTTGATTTTCAAAAGCATCAAAATTTATAATTTTTTTCTATACATCTTTAGAATTGAAGCTTTTAATTGTAAATTTTCAAAATTTAACTATTTAAAAAAAATTCAAAATTACATTTTCAATTATACGCTATGAAATTGAAGTATCTTCAATTTCAAATTTTCAACAAAGACCTTTTTTTAAAAAGATGTTCAAAATTTTATGATTTTAAACTATAAACATTCAAAACTAAATAATTTGGGAAATTTTCAATTGTAAACACCTTTAAAATGGATCAATGTAAAAAATGATATTTATAGTGTAAAATCTCGAATTAACTTATTAATTTTCTTCTTTGCGTCTCATTCCTTTTGTGACGCAGTCAGGTTACCTAAAGCTATTTGAATTTAAAATTTAATGAAAATTGTATATAAAAGCCGATGTAGGTATTTTAATGCATGATTATCAATTATGTTTTATAGTATTTTAAATTGAAGCAGAAGTCCTAAACGTGCTGTGAAAAAAATCAACCTAACCTTCCTATTTTATCTTTCTGCTAACAAAAATTGATGATTCTCGCATTATTGTGAAGTTTCTGAAATATTAATCAACATTCAAAGGAAAAATAACTCAGTATGACTGACGGCATTATCGGCGAGGTGAATCTCAAACTCGACTGTCGAAAAACCGGTTGAACTTGGAAGGTGGTTTTCTGCAGTTTTCCTCTCCCCTAGCCAAATGTTCAGACAAATACGAGTTCTTCTAATAAAGTCGGACAAGCCTAACAGACAATAATAATAATGTAGCATTCTATTTTTCATTCCCTCCTTTTAGTGATTGCACAAGTAACCCTTTGACATAGAGTTCTCCTCACGAAACGATTTCCTAGTTGGAAACAGGAAAAAAACTGTCCATCGTGTGTATTGCTGGTCGACCATGTCACTCATTGCTCGTGTCACCGACGTGACAAATGAGACGTTGTCGTACGTTTGTTCAAATTACTTACAGCATTCCATTTACCCTCTCACCACTTTGAAATATTACTCTCACAGTTCCTGAACTAGATCCCTTGTCACGAAAATATAGTTGGATTTTTCAACTAATTTATAAAAGTATTTTAACGTTTCTTATCAAAGTGTCTCGTCGTCCTGAAATTCGGGATAATTAGTCCAATGTCTTTCATTAGTTTGGCTAGAGGTCCCGAAATTTCGGGACAAGAAGTCCATTCCCTTTTTTAGTTAGCCATTTTTTTGGAACTACTGGATGCAGTCATTTTTTGTATAAAATATTAAACTCTTAAGTTTTATATGCAGCAGTGCAGCAGTCATTTTTATCTGAAGAAGATTGAACGTAACATATGGTCGTTGCGAACTTTTGGGTTTCTATTATACGATGAACAGAAACGAGCGTGAAGCGCGAGGTTCACATGATGATCAAACGAAATATCGAGCGCGAAGCGCGAGTGTCGTGATGAGAATGTGTTCCTTAAGGTCTATAGAACCTTAAGTAAATTAGTTCTTCTTTTTATGTAAAACTGACATAATTAAACCAAAAGCAGGTCATAACGATGAAGCTTTAAGAGAGTATTAGCCCGCGAAGCGTGCACTAGCGAGGACACGAAGTGTGAAAACCTAGACGACAAATGTGTCCGAGCGCGCAGCGCGAGGTGAATACATTATCGAGCGCGAAGCGCGAGATAAACATATAATCGAGCGCGAAGCGCGAGATGAATACCCAATCGAGCGCGAAGCGCGAGATCCAACAGGTGCGCGCTATGAGAATGTGCCCGCGAAGCGGGCGGATTTTTTGTTGAAAATTCATAGTGTTAGGCGGAAAATTCAAATCTTTTATGGAAAATTCGTCTTTTTGGGCACAAAATTAATCTTTTTGCTTCCTCATAGAGGAAGCTTTGTAATTGTAACATTTTCCAAAATCTTCAAATTTATTTAATTAAGCTTTCCTCAATTTAAAAATGTCTAATACAATGTTCTAAGCAATTGTCCAGATGTGTGTGGATGTGTGTTTGTGTGTGTGTGGATGTCACACTTTTGAGTGAACACGATAACTTGAAAACGGTTGCAGATAAATTGATGAAATTTGGAGGACTTATATTCCCCACTAATATCTTGAAACTAACTCAAGGATTTCTAAAAATATTTATTGCATTTTTTTTAGTACTCAATAATATTTTAAAAATCGGTTTTTTATAGTAAAACTTTTTTCATTGGCATAATTCCAAGATGATGCGAGAATATAAAAGATTCCTTGGTTTGAAGCGAATCGATTGACCTATAGTATTAATACATTTTATTAAAGAATAGGGAAGTGATTTTAATTTATATATTTTGAAAATCGGTTTTTTATAGTAAAACTTTTTTCATTAGCATAATTCCAAGTTGATGCAAGAATATAAAAGATTCCTTGGTTTGAGGCGAATCGAATGACCTATAGTATTAATACACTTTATTGAAGAATAGGGAAGTGATTTTAATTTATATATTTTGAAAATCGTTTTTTTATGGTAAAACTTTTTTCAGTAACATAATTCAAAGTTGATGCAAGAACAGAAAAGATGTGTTGATTTGAGACGAATCGATTAACTTATAATATTAATACATTTTATTGAAGAGTAATGAAGCTATTGTAATGCATAATATTTAAAAATACGGGTTTTTATGGTAAAACTTTTTTCTTCAACATAATTCAAAGTGGATGGAAGAATATACAAGATTCCTTTGTTCGAAACGAATCGATTGACCTAAAATATTAATACGTTTTATCAAAGAGTAGGGAAGTTATGGTATTTTATATATTTTTAAAATCGATTTTTATAGTAAAAATGTGCTGATTCTCATAATTTAAAGTTGATGCGAGAATAGAAAAGTTGTGTTGATTTAAGACGAATCGATTCACCTATAACATTGATACATTTTATTGAAGAGTAAGGAAGCTATCACAGAAAAAACTGAAGTTAAATTTCGTTGCATGTAAAATGTTCAGCTGTTAAAGATTACATGCTATTTGGCGAAAGTTTATCTCACGATGGAATAAAAGCTGTCGTCTGCTACGTCCTTCGTAGCAATGGAAAAACGGCAAAGTATACATGAAAAGCTATAAATCAGGACACTAGATTTAGAACAACTTTTTACTTACCTAATTGTTATTTTGAAAATAATTAGACTTTATATATACTTCCTGCCACAGTCGGTATTGTTGGTTAGGAAGAAAACCAATAAGTAGGAATCGAATTATATTTGAAGTTGGAACATTCAGTGGCGGATCTAGGTATTTGAATTCAAAGTAACAATATTTGAAAAAAAATTTGAAGGACTGAAAAATCCCGGAAAATAAAATTCCCGACTCTTTCAAATTCCCGAATTGGGAAATTCCCGAATAATAAAATTTTCGAATATGTAATAAAATTTCTGGTTAATAAAATTCCCGAATAATGAAATTCCCGAATTGGAAAATTCCCGAACAGTTTATGATATCACCGAAATGGATAATTCCCAATAGTTTATAATATTACCGAATTTAAAACTTCCTGACAGAACATTGCCAAATTATAAAATATCCGAACTAGAAAATTTCCGAATATAAACAAATATAATAATGAAATATTTTTATCAAGAAAAAAATTATTTTTAATGTTTAAAGTTTCTAAAATTATTGGTTAACTTTGAAATTACGATAATTGAAAAAAATATATTTCTGGATGAAAATTGTCTTCAAATATTGTTATTTTAAATTCATACAATAATTTGAGAAACTTTGAAGAAGAAAAATATTTTTTCTTAGAAAAATATTTGATTATTGTATTTTTAAGAAATAAATAATATTGATTGAAAAACAATTTTTTTACTGTTTCGGGAGTTTTATAATGCAAGAATTTTTCAGTTCGTATATTTTATAATTTGGCAATTTTCTAGCGGGAATTTTTAAATTCGGTAATATTATAAACTGTCGGGAATTTTCCATTTCGGTAAGATCATAAACTGTTTGTGAATTTTTTATTCGGGAATTTCATTATTTGGGAATTATAGTATTCGGAAATTTTATTTTTTAGGATTTTTCAATCGTCCAAAAATTTTCATCCAAAAATATATTTTTTCAATAATTTTTATTTTGAATTCAAA
The DNA here is from genome assembly GCA_932195095.1 of Andricus curvator. NCBI lineage: Eukaryota > Metazoa > Arthropoda > Insecta > Hymenoptera > Cynipidae > Andricus > Andricus curvator. The sequence goes on from CAKNYM010049431.1 coordinate 349,054, forward strand.
CAATAATTTTAGAAACTTTGATCAGAAAAAAATATTTTGTTATACAAATATTTGATTGTATTTTTAATAAATAATATTGATTGAAAACCATTTTTGCATTGTTTCGGGAGTTTTATAATTCAGGAATTTTCCAGTTCGGATATCTTATAATTCGGCAATTTTCTATCGGGAATTTTCAAACTCGGTAATATTATAAACTGTCTGGAATTTCCTATTTTGGTGATATCATAAGCTGTTCGGAAATTCTTTATTGGGGAATTTTCCAGTTAGGGAAGTTTATTACATATTCAAAAATTGTATTATTCGGGAAATTCCCAAATCGGGAATTTGAAAGAGTCATGAATTTTATTTTCTAGAATTTTTCAGTCGTCCAAAAATTTTCATCCAAAAATATATTTTTTCAATAATTCAGAAACTTTAAATATTAAACTTTTTTTGATAAAAATATTTGATCATTGTATTTTTAATAAATAAATAATATTCATCGAAAAAATTTTTCATTTGTCTAAATTCGGGAATTTTATAATTGGGGAATTTTCTAGTTATTTGGATATTCTAGAATTCGGCAATTTCATGTCGGGAATTTTATTATTCGGGAATTTTCCAATTCGGTAATATCATAAACTGTCGGGAATTTCATCATTCGGGAGTTTTTCATTTCGGTAATATTATAAACTGTCCGGGAATTTTATTATTATGGAATTTTCCTATTCGGGAATTTCATTATTCTGAGATTTTCTAATTCAGGAATTTTACAGTCTCGAGAATTTTTCAGTCTTCCCGATTTTTCAAGATAAGTGTATTTGGATATTATTTTTCATTTCGAGAAAGCTATTTAATTAAATAATAAAATAATTACACATTTTTTATGGATTTTATAATTTAATCGAATAGTTTTCAGAAAATAAAGAATAATATCCAAATACACTCATGGCGAAAAACCATTTTTTTCTGAGTTTTGAAAAAAATAAAGTTTTGTCCCAATGCAATTGGTATTATTGTTCATCCCTCAGCTTGCAGACATCTTTGATTTCACCTACCTAAACTGAAATACCTGATAGAATATACTTAAATTTCCATCAATATTATCTTAATATAAAATGTTATTTACAGTACAAAATTAAAAATTAAATTAAACTGTTCAATTTACATTCAATATTCTTGATAAATATTTATTGAATAACTTTTTAAAATAAAATTTTACAAATCAGGGTGCCCTCATACGTAACAAAAATTCTGAGTTCAAAAAATTATTCAAAAAATGAAATGTTAAGTAATAATAATTTGAAGCATGAAATAAGGTCGATAGGAGTTGTAGTTGTTCAGAAATCATCTTTTAGCTTTAAAATTTTACTTCGTAAAAAGGCTTTTATATTGAACTGCAATACCGACGGATCTTGAAACTTTCAAAACGGAAATTCATATCTCATAACTTGTGAATTATGGTTAAGATCATAGTAAATATAGCGACTTTTTCGAATATTGTCGAGTGCTTTATTGACAGTCATCAAAAATATATAACCATTCGTCCGCGATAAGTGCAATTATTTTTAAAATAGAATGGTAATAAGTGCAATGTTTTAAAAAATCTCGTGTCCTGATTTCCAGACCAATTCCATCCATACTTCACACTGTTCTTTGCACTGCTGTGAACTACATAGCAGAAGACGCTTTTTTACTGACAAACAACTGACAAATTATTCCAAGATGGTTTAAAAACACGGAATTATCTTAATTTCATGTAAAGATTATTCGACAAGGTTAATTTTTGTTGCAGCGAAACTTTTGTCGGAAATTGATGTAAAGTTTATCTTCTCTTTTTTCTGTGATGGGAATGCATAATATTTGAAAACACGGTTTTTTATAGTAAACATTTTTTCACTAACATAATTCAAAATTGATACAAGAACTGAAAAGATTCCTTGATTCGAGGCAAATCGATTGATCTATAATATTAATACACTTTATTGAAGATTAAGTAAGTTATGCTCATTTGTAATATTTGAATCATCTGTTTCAAGCAGAAAACCTTTTTTCATCGACATAATTCAAAGTTCACGCATGAATAGGAAAGACTTTTTGATCGTAAATTTTCAAATAGAATAATTCTGACAATTTTTGTAAAGAAATCATAAGGCTGGGAAAGGGATAGGATGCGAAAGAACTTTTCTCTTCCCTGTTCCAGCTCGAAAAATTATAATTTCGAATACAAAATTTGATTTGTCTGATTTGTCTTTGTTTAAAAATTTTTTTTGTAGTATTTTATAATTTTGTATTTTTGTAAATTTCTATTTTTAAATTGATCAAAATGAAGCCTTTGGTTTGTCTATTTTAAAAAAAAATGACTAATGCTTCCTCTATGAGGAAGCAAATACATTTGCTAACGGGAAGCAAAGTGGACGTGAAATGAGCACCAAATAATTATAAATACAAACAAAGGGAAAAGACTCGAGATCGAATCTAGTTTTTTAAAATCATAACTTCGCTTGTGGATTCAAATATTTTGTAAAAAATTCTTGTTTTTTAGTTGAATTCAACTCAGGTAAAGGTACCTATCATGAAACATGTCCCAATTATGGAACAGTTTGACAAATAATTCGATTTATAAATCATTGAAAAGTATATTTTTGAGTACAAATTATTATATTAATAAGTATGAAAGTTAGGCTTTTCATCTAAATAAAAAGCAAGTATGATTCTAAAGTTTTAAACACTAAAAAATAATTTTAATTGTCTAACCTCCACACTCGAGAAAATTTTCTGCCATTTATCCGAGTCAAAAGGCTTGACAGCTATCATTTATTTTATCTCTTGTTTCACAAATTTCGAGTATTTCACATGTGTAATATATTAAATGACAGCTTAAGGTTTATAGATTTGAGATTACTGTACTTTTTATACATTGGGATAAAACTTTATTTATTAATTAGTTGTTTTATAATACGCAGACCTTATTTAACACGGTCCGTATTTATGGAACGGAGAAACATGAGTGTTTCATATGAACGGACTAGTTTAAAAGGCTTGCTCCTATTTATGGAACAAAGGTGTTTGTAATAAAATGTGTTTTTTATATATTCATACTGCTTATGTAAATCTTCAACTCAAATAATTAACTTTTAATCCAAACAAATGAATTGTCAACTGAAATGATGAATCTTTAACTCCGAATGGTTGCATTTTCAACCAAAAAGATGAATATTCAACCATAAAGATTAATTTTCTACAAAAAAAACGCATTTTCAACCCAATATATGAATTTGCAATCAAGTTGTTGAATTTAAAACTTAAAATGATAAATTTTTAATCAGTAGTTGAATTTTACAAAAAATAAAAGAGATGAACTAAAAAAAAAGAAGTAGTTTAATCGTAAGTCAAACAAATTAACTTTTAACAAAAAAAAATGGATTTCCAACCAAACAGGTCAATTTTCAACCAATGTGATGAATTTTCACCTAAAATGATGAATCTTCAACTGAAATATTTGAATTATATACCATATACAAAAATTTTCCACCAAATAGTTTGATTTTTAAATAAAAACGATCAATTATCAACCAAATATTTGAATTTTCACCCAAAAAAGATACATTTCTAACCAAAAATAGAATATTTAAATTTTCTCTTTTGAAAAACTAATTTCTAACAAACAAAAACGAATTTTCAACAAAATAGTTAAAGTTTCAACTGAAATAGTTGAATTTCCAGTCAGAAAAATTGATTTTCGACAGGGTAGTTAAATTTTCAATCTTATGAATCTTATGAATGTTTATGAATGTTTTGAATCTTTAACAGAAAAAAATTAATTTTTAACAAAAGAGTTTAACTGCTAACCAAGTAGTTGAATTTTCAACTGAAAAAGATGAATTCTCAACGAACAATGTAATATAATTGAAATTTCAACCAAAAAAGATTTTAATTGTGAATAAAAAACAGTTGAATTAAACCAAAAAAAGACCAATTTTCAAGAATAGTTGAGATTTCAATTGAAAAATACTTTTCAGTTAACAGACAAAACAAATCTAAAACAAACTGTTGAATTTTTAACGAAATATATGAATTTTCAACCAAGAAGATTAATTTTATACAAAAAAGGACGAATATTCAAAAAAACACATAAAGTTATTATTAAGTACAATAAAAGAGAAAAAAACCAAACGAAAAGGGTATTTAGCCTAATATAAGTTTTAACTTAATCTTTCATGGTTCTTTCTTCTTTTTCATCTACCTGAATAAAAATTCAATCCCTATAACAAACATTTTTGAGCAAAAATAAAATTTAATCCACTTTGTTCACGAAAACTACCCTTTATAGGTTAGATTTGTCAATTTTAACGAAAACATTTATTAAATTAATTTATCTCTATGAACGATGGAAATAAAAGTTCATTGTACTATATAGTTCGATTTAATATATAAAATAATATAAAATAAGCCATATTAATATTTAAAAAAAACAGATTTTTTTGCTTTTCCATAATAGGGTCATGCATTATGGAACACCGGTACAAGAGTCCAAAAGTGCACTGCAAAAAGATCTACAAATTTGTTATTAATTATTTTTTGCTCGAACGCGTAGTTTTTGTTTCATTTGTAAAAAACTGATTTAAGAATAAAATAAATTAAATTTGTGGACAAACGACACAAAACACGAAAAAAAATTAATAGACAAAAGTTGTTTACTCAGAAAAGAACTACACATTTTTTGTTACTCATTTTTTGATAAGATGCGCAATTTTTGTTTCAATCGTGAAAAATAACATTAACAATAAAAAAAATTGTGAAAAAGCGACGCAAGGTACGAAAAAAAATGAAAAGACGAAAGTTGTTCAATCAAAAAAGATCTATAAATTTGTTATAAACTTTTGTTATAGGAATACATTTAAAATAAAAAAATTAAATTTCTGGAAAAACGGTACACGCTACAATAATATTTTATCTAACAAAATTTTTTTGCCTAAATTACATTCACAAATTTTCTTGGAACCACTTTACGCTAGGATGCATATTTTTGGTTCAAATCGTAAAAAATAACATTCTGCATAAACAAATTAAATTTCTGGAAAAACGACACAAGTGCAATAAAATGCATAATCACAACAACAAAAAATTTTTATAGGATGCGAACTTTTTTCAATTATAAAATCAAGACAAGGAAAATACGTCTGTTTTTAATATCAATGCACATTATGAATTGTAATAATATACATTTATTGAAATGATATACAATTTTCACGGTAACTGAGGATAAAATGAAATGCAAAATCTAAATTATATCTAAATAAGCAATCACAGGCCGACGTACAGAAGTAAATGTAATATACATTTGATATAATAATGTAGAACATATAATGTAGAAAATTTCGCATTTTGGACAAAATCGAGTGCGAAGCACGACGTACGTGATGAGAATGTATTCGTTAAAGCCGAAGGAGCTTTAACAAAAGAGAATTCACAATCACCAAATCATAGTTGTCGATATTTTGACCTTTAATTTTGAAAGGTCTGTTCACAAATGTGGGGGAAATACAAAGACCGAGCGCGTAGCGCGAGGTAAATACAGTATCGACCGCGAAGCGCGAGAAACAACATTCGCGCGCCCTAGGCGCGTTCAAACTTGCGAGCTTGATTAAAAATTACATTCTTGGTGAAAATTCATTTTTGTAGGTTTAAAATTCAACTATTTTCTTTTTTAGTCAAAAATCTAATTTTTTGTTGAAAATTCGTCCTTTTGGATCGAAAACTCATGCATTTATACATGAACTACGAAATATTAAATCTTTCGTTGAAAATTCATCTTTTTTCGTTGGAGAACTAAGTAGTGGCGGGCAGGGGGTAAAAATATCCCAAAATTGGTAACGTAGTTTATGGAAAACCCCAAAGGACTTAAATGATAAGCAGCGAGGGTGACCCGTGTATAGACCTCTATTTCACCGGGGTTTCAAAATAAAAAGAAATAGTATATCAGGTTTAAATTTCAGTGCTACAGGACTCAAATGGACCAGACTTACAAGACAATAATAATAGTTAATTAATACTCAACGTTAATACGGTATCATAATTTGTTACCGAATTACGTAAGTGTAAACAAGAACTGAAATTCAAACCGTTGATAAATAATAGTTCTCAGTTCACCGACAAAAAGACCATTTTCTTGAGACCTGTCATCGTGATAGTCAAGTGTCGTGTTCTGTGCTTTTTTCTCGATGACAAGTAATCGGGAATCAATTACCGACACGTATAGCAAGCGTTAAGAAACATGCCAGATCAGGTCCCGGTTGAGGGAGGGCGCCTTCTCTAAGCTCCTTAATCATTAATCACCCGCTTTTTAGCCCGAAATTCCCTCGCGCCCAGTTTACAAAACGAGGGTCGTCAGAATCGCCCCGTCACCAAGAGGGCTGTTTTTGTACGCACGTCAGGACAGAGACGGTCTTGTAAGGTAGATCAATCCCTTTTGCACACAAATCGACGACTCATAATTAACACAGAACTGTCTATATTTTTAGGTTTTCGTAGCCCCGGGCAGAAACGCTTAGGGGTTGTGCATTAGGGTGGTTCTTATTTATAATTGGTGGATTTTTTTTCTCGAATTTCTCTGCTTTCACCCCCCAGTTATGTTCGAATGCCCAAAAAAAAAATCTCCTTCAAATTTGAGCAAAATCGGTTAATATTTAGGGGTCGCGCAAAGTCCATGAAGTTTAGCATTGATTTAACATGGGAAAAAGTCAGCTTTTTGTAAATCTAATATTTAAACCTGATAATATGTTACAAATAATTCCGTGTTCTAGAATATTGTTCAGAATTTGTCAGAGAGTAAGAATCAATCATAAATTTTGAGGTTGAATAATTTTAAGCCACTCTTATGGGTCCCCAAAGAATACCCCATAAGTGACAAATGTGAATTTTACGTAATATTGCGGTTTATTGACGCTTTTTAGAAGTTTTTTTTACATAAATAATCATTGATCAGTAATCTAAGAATACCCAGTCATTTTTTAACTAATATTCAATTGTTTAAATATTTATGTTTTTCAGCTAACTCGCGAAATGAACGTATTTTCTAGACATTATGAGTTATTTAATCAATAATAACAATAACATAATTTGTTCAAATAATTTCACAATTATTTAAATAATACGTATTTGTTCAAGCATATATTGTACCTAAAAACAAGCAGGAGAAACATTTTCTCACTAAATTTTCGACAAATTTTAATATTTTCAAGTACTAATTTGTTTCTTGTGAATACTCGTAGATGTTTAAACAAATAAAAAATTTTTGAACGATTTTTTTGTTTACATTTTTCGAAAGATTGACATATTTTTCAATGATTATTTATGTAAAAAAAAACTTTTAAAAAGCGTCAATAAACCGCAAGATTACGTAAAATTCACATTTGTCACTTATGGGGTTTTCTTTGGGGACCCATAAGATTGGCTTAAAATTATTCAACCTCAAAATTTATGATTGATTCTTATTCTCTGACAAATTCTGAACAATATACTGAAACATGGAATTATTTGTAACATATTATCGCGTTTAAATATTAGATTTACAAAAAGCTGACTTTTTCGCATGTTAAATCTATGGGACACTTCATGGTCTTTGCGCGACCCCTAAATATTAACCGATTTTTCTGAAATTCGAAGGAGATTTTTTTTGGCATTTAAACAAATCTGGAGGGTGAGAGCAGAGAAATTCGGAAAGTGAAAAATAAGGGCCACCCTATTGTGCATAAATTACGTAAATTTTTTGTTTTGTTTGGGGGGGCGGTCAACATTTTTCTAGGCTGTCTTATGTGGGGGGGGGGGCAAAAGTAATTCTTACCCACGATACTTTTCAAGTCTGCGAATCACTAGAAACAAAATTTGAATTTTTGTTCATTATAAATATAAATAATGTGTTTAAACATCTGTTTGATATCTATTATTTTCTAAGCAAAATGTCCAGTTTTCCAACCTTATATTTTGAAAGCATTAAAAATGAACTTCAATATTTATTCAAACTATTATTCTTTAGTCTATAGAAGACAAAAGTTCCTATTGACTGCAGATTCTTTCCCCTTATTTCCGTTTTTCCTGAAATGAAAGTTCATTTTTTACGGGTTAAAGGACACTTTTAAATTTCAGGTTAAGAATTCATCTTTTTTTGTTCAAAATGGTATTATTTGGTTCAGAATTTAATTATTTTATTAAAAATTTCACAACTTTGTTAAAAGGTCATCCATTTTAGTGGAAAATTTGTCTGTAAGAAATTTTTTTTTTTTTTTTGAGAATTGAACTATATTGTTAAAAACTTCTCCTCTTGGTTTTGAACATTCATCTTTGTTTGTAGAAATTGCATCTTTTCCAGTTAAAAATACAACAGTGTGGTGAAAAATGACCTTTTTTGTTAAAAATTCACATTTTCGGGTTGAACATTGATCTTTTTTAATTGAAAATTTAACTATTTTTTAAAAATACATGTATTTTGATTAAAATTCGTGTTTATTGGTAGACAACTGATCCTCTCGGTTGAAAATTTAAATATTTGCTCGATTTACGTATTATGCTGAAAATTCGTCTTTTTTATAGAAAATCAATTTTTTTTAGAGATACAACAGTTTCTTTGAAATTAATTCTTCTTCAGTTAAAAATCCAAGTATTTTGTTGGAAATTCTTCATTTTTGCTTCAATTTCATTGGTTTTAATTTAAAATTGAATTCTTCTGACTGAAATATCAACTGTTACATTTTTTTTAAATTGATCTTTTCATGTCAAAAATGCAACTCTTTGGTTGAAATTTGAACTTTCTTCTTGTAAATTAATTTTTTTGTTGAAGGTTTATAATTTCAGTGGAAAATTCATCTCTTTGGTAGAAAATTGCACAACTTTGATTACAATAATTTTTTTCTTACGCATTATTTTTTCAAGTAATCATTCAATAACTTGTTTTTGAAAATTTACCTGCTTTGGTTGAAAATTCATCTTCTTTTTTTCAGAAAATTCGACCGTTTGTCTTGAAAATTAAACTGCTTTATAGAAAATTAGCTTTCTGCATCAAATACTATTTTTTTGTTGTTGAAAATTCAACTATTTTATTGTTGGTCAATAATTGTTCTCTTTAGTTTCAAAATTCAACTATTTGGTTGAAAATTGATGATATTTGTTAAAAATTCGTCTTTTTTGTAGAAAATTAATCTCCTTGGCTGAAAATTCAACTAATTGGTTAAAAATTTGTGTTTTTTGTTGAAAATTCGTCTTTTTAGTAAGACCCCAATCTTCTTGGTTGAAAATTCTTCTTTTCGTATTTTCGGCTTAAAAATTCAACATTTTGGATAACATTTATTTTCTTTCTTGATTGAAGATTCTTCCTTCGTTGAAAATTCAACTCTTGTAGAAAATTTGCTTTTGGATTTGGAAATTCATTTTTTTCTTTTTGTAGTAATTTCACCTTTTTGGGTTTAATTCAGCGTTTTTTTCGTTAAAATGGAAAGATTTACTTGCTTGAAATATGAATCATTGAATTTTTTGTTAAGAATTCATATTTTCAGGTTAAAAATTCAACTCTTTGGTTAAAAGTTGAACTGTTTTCTCAAAAATTAATTATTTGTTGAATATTCCTTCTAGTGAAAAATTTTTATCTTAGGTTGAAAATTGAAGTGCTTAAAAATTACTTTTTTTTTTGCTTGAAAATTAATTTTTTTAACCGAAAATTCAACTACTTGATTGAAAATTCAACTGCTAGGTTGAAAATTCAAATTTTCTTAGAAAATTCGTCTTTGTGTCTTGAGAATCCAACAGTTTGGTAGAAAATTTAACTATTTAGTATAAAATTCAAGTGCTTTATAGAAAATGCAACTGTTTTGTTGAAAATTCAACTGCTTTGTTGGAAATTAATTTTTTATCGAAAATTAATTTTTTGAATCAAAATTTCATCTATTCCATTTTTGGTTAATAATTGATCTTTTTTAGTTCCAAAAATTCAACTATTTGGTTAAAAATTGATGTAGATTGTCGAAAATTCATTTTTTCGTTAGAGAATTGAACTTCTGGGTTAAAATTAATCTTTTCGTTTGAAAATGTAATTTCTTGTTTGAAAACTCAACTTTTTGATAGAAATATCGTCTTTTCGGCTTGAAAATTCACCTATTTGGCTTGAAAATTAATCTCTTTTTGTAGTAAGTTCATCTTTTTTCATTTAATTCAACGGCGTTTTCTGTGAAATGAAAATTATTTCTGGTTTGAAATATCAACTATTACGTTTTTTGTTGAAAATGTATCCTTTTAGGTTTAAAAATTCAACTCTTCGTTTAAAAATTGAACTGTTTTCTCAAAAATTCGATTTTTGGTTAAGATTCATAATTTTAGTGCAAAAGTAATCTTTTTGGTTGAAAATTAAACTACTTTCATGAAAATTAGTTTTTTTTTCTGTTCAAGATATTTTTAGAAATAAGCTTTTAATCGCTTTGTTTGAAATTCAAATCTTTGGTTGAAAATTAAACTTTTGCAGAAAATTCGGCTCTTTGTCTTGTAAATTCCACAATTTGGGAGAAAATTCAACTGGTTTGTAAAAATATCAACTGTTTTGTAAAAAAATGTTTCTTTTATTTATAATTTTTTTTAAATGAAAATGTAACTATTTCATTTTTGGTTAATAATTGATTTTTTAAATTCAACTTCTTGGTTGAAAATTGATATACTTTATTGAAAATTCGTCCTTTTCTGTACTAATTGTTTAAGAATTTATGTGTTATTGTTGAGGTTTTGCCTTTTTTAGTAGAAAATCAATCTTCTTGGTTAAGAATTTATCTTTTTGGTTGAAAATTCAACTATTTTGTAGGAATATCATATCATACAAACATCATTTTTGAGAAAAAAAATAAAATAGTTAAATATTTATTAAAGAAAAAATTAATTCATAATAACAAAAAAAGCGAATTTTCAACAAAAAACTTGCATTTTCCAAGAAAGAGGTGAATTTGTAGATACAATGATAAATCTTCAACAAAAAATATGAATTTTCAACAAAAGATTTCAACCCAAAAAATAATTTTTTAAACAAAAAGAATAATTTTCTAAAATTTAAATATTTGAATTTTCCACGAAAGAGATGAATCACAAACAAACAAAATTATTTTTTAACAGAGTAGGTGAACTTTCAACCAAGTAGTTGAATTTTTTCCAAAAAGATGAAGTTTTGACAAAATAGTTACATTTTCAAAAAAATAATTAAATTTTTTTCCAAATAGAATCTTGAACTAAACTAAATATTATCTAAATTCGTAACGTTACACAGTGGGACCAAACGCATATTTTTCGTTCAAAAAAGTCTACAGACTTCAATTTTGCCCCGATTTGCAATTTTTTTTGTTAATTAAAGGGCAATCAATTTCAAAGAGCACCTTAGTCACAGATTTTTGAATTTTTATTTTTTTATTTATTATATGTCTACTCAAAGTATGAGAAAATCGACATTTTTTACATAATTATTATTTGCTATTCAACAACGGTTTGCATTTAATAAAAATCATCTTGAATCAACGCAAGAGTACTCCCAGAATACAAATAATTTGATTATTTTACGTTTTAATTATTACAAACAGATGAAATTAACAAATAGCCAAATATCGCAATTGTGGTTGAAAAACATTTGTTTTTAGCTAAAAATGCTTAAAATTATTATGAGAGTGATTGTTAGTCAGAATATCCATGAATTATTAACAATTAGAATTGTTATAAACAATTTTTTGCACAAATTTGGAATTTGTGGTTTTTTCAATTGCGGTTTTCCTTTTATTATCTGAATTGATGTTGATATTCTTAAAAATAATATATGTTGAATTATATTTGTGAAAATACAACAATTGTTGAGTTTTTAAACAAATGAAATAAATATAAAACTTTGGCACTTTGTCCTGGAAAATAATTTTCGTACCAAAACTGCTTTAAATTTTTGTGAGAGAGATTTGCACACACTATTTCTATGTAAAATTAACAATAAGCAATTGTTATTATTTATCGTTATCATATAATTTCAAATATCACGAAATTTTCATATATTTAAAAAATATTGTAATTTTTGTTGAAAAAATTTTTTTCTTATCTGGAAATACTTTAAATTTGTGCGAGAGTGATCGTCAATAACAATATCTATAAAAAATTAACAATTATAATATTCATAAACCATTTTTGTGGAAAATGTTGGAATTATTGGTTTTTCGATTTCGGATTTTCCTTCATCATCTGAATTGATGCAGATATTCTTGAAAATGTCATAGGTTCAATCATATTTGTTAAAATAGAACAATTGTTAATCTTGTAAGCAAATTAAATAAATTCGAAGCTTTGGCACTTTTTTGAATAGATGAAAATTTCGTTATATTTGAAATTGAATAATAACAATAAATAATAACAATTGCTTATTGTTAATTTTACATAGAGTGCAAATCTCTCTAACCAAAATGTAAAGCAGTTATAGTGCAAAAAAATTATTTTCCAGGCCAAAGTGGCAAAGTTTTATATTTATTTATTTAATTTGTTTAAAATGTCGACAGTTGTTGTATTTTCACAAATATAATTGAACATATATTATTTTCAAGAATATCTGCATCAATGCAGATGATAAAAGGAAAACGCAATGGAAAAAAACACAAATTCCAAATTTGTGCAAAAAATTGTTTATAACAATTCTGATTGTTAATAATGTATGGATATTCTGACTTAATAATTTAAAGCATTTTTAGCTAAGAACAAATGTTTTTCAACCACAATTACGATATTTGGCTATTTGTTCATTTAATTTGTTTATAATAATTAGAACATGCAATAATCAAATCATTTGTATTCTGGGAGTAGTCTTGCGTTGATTCAAGATGATTTTCATAAGTTGCAAACCGTTGTTGAAGAGTAAATAATAATTATGTGAAAAATGTCGATTTTCTCATACTTTGAGTAAACATATAATAAATAAAAATAAATAAACAAAAATGATAAAGTTAGAATCTGTACTTCAAAGCGAAGATGATTATTATTTTGATTTCGAGACCGGAAGAGCTTTTATATGACCTGAAAGTAGTCGTTTTTCATAAATTCGTAAAATCCATCGCGACGTGTCAGATTCGAAATGACAGGGTTACAAGGACTGAAATAACAAAGACGCATTAGCGACGATCGGTCAGGATCAAAGAAGCGGGTAAACGTGAGATGAAAAGTCAAAGTCAAAGGAAAGAAATAAAGAGAAAAGTGACGAAAATAGGAAAGCCACCCAAGCTGGTCTCGCGAGTTTCACGCTTACGCTAATGCGTGTCGAGCATCCCTCCGGACATCACTTTCTATAATTAGCTTACATTGTATTACTCCCATGAACATTATTACTCTCGTAAACCGCTCGTAAATACATTTTTTTTCTCTTTTAAACATAGTGAAAAAGTTTATCGCCGTTGCTGATTTTCAACCAAAAATGATTACTTTTTAAGAGAAGTGTTGAATTGTTAACAACATAGATTAACTTTCAACCAAATAGTTGAATTTTACACTAAAAAAAATAATTTTCTACTGAGAATATGAACTTCCTACCGAAAAAAATGATTTTTAATATAATACACTAATTTGCAACTAAGTAGTTGAATCCTCACACATATAGATATATAGATGAATTGTCAATCAAGAAATATGAAATTTAAACCAAATAACTGAATCTTCAAAGATTTTTTCAAGCCAAAAATGGCATAGTCAAAATTTTCACTTAAAACATCAATTTAAAAGAAAACTAATTTTCAACCAAATAGTTGCAGTTTTAACCAGAAAGATTAATTTTGTACTGAGATGATGAATTTTCTACCAAAAAAATTAATTTTCTACTGAGAATATGAATTTCTTCCGGAAAAAGATAATTTTTAATATAATACATTAATTTGCAAGCAAGTAGCTGAATCCCCACACATATAAATGAATTTTCAATAAAGAAACATTATAATTAAACCAAATGATTGAATCTTCAAAGATTTTTTTAAACCAAAAATGGAATAGTAAAAATTTTCACTTAAAAACATCAATTTAAAAAAAAACGAATTTTTAACCAAGTAGTTGAAGTTTTAACGAAAAAGATTAATTTTCTACTGAGATAATGAATTTTCTACTAAAAAACTTAATTTTCTACTGAGAATATGAATTTCTTCCGGAAAAAGATCATTTTTAATATAATAAATTAATTTGCAACCAAGTAGCTAAATCCTCACACATCTGGATGATTTTTCAATAAAGAAACATTATATTTAAACCAAATGATTGAATCTTCCAAGATTTTTTTAAACCAAAAATGGCATAGTCAAAATTTTCACTTGAAACCATAAATTTGAAAAAGCACGAATTTTTAACCACGGAAAAAATTAATTTTCTGCTAAGAATATGAATTTCTTACGGATAAAGATGATTTTTAATATAATACATTAATTTGCAACCAAGTAGTTGAATCCTCACACATATAGATAAATTTTCATTCAAGAAACATTAAATTTAAACTAAATGATTGAATCTTCAAAGATTTTTTCAAACCCAAATTGGCATCGTCAAAATTTTCACTTAAAATCATAAATTGAAAACAAAAACAAATTTTTAACCAAATAGTTGAAGTTTTAAACAGAAAGAATAATTTTCTACTGATATGATGATTTTTCCACAAAAGAAATTAATTTTCTACTGAGAATATTAATTTCTAACGGAAAAAGATGATTTTTAATATAATACATTAATTTCAGACCAAGGAGTTGAATCCTCACACATATAGATGAATTTTCAATGAAGAAACATTAAATATAAACCAAACGATTGTAAAATTGTAAAATTTGTATATATATATATATATATATATATATATATATATATATATATATATACATACATACATACATATATTTATCATTATAATTTTTGATATACTTTATTGAAAATTCTCCCTTTTCGGTACTACTTCTAAACTTTTCTTCTTTAAGAATTGATTGAATCTTCAAAGATTTTTTTAAACCAAAAATGGCATCATCAAAATTTTCACTTAGTCTTAAATTAAAAACAAAAATGAATTTTTAACCAAATAGTTGAAGTTTTAACCAGAAAGATTAACTTTTTACTGAGATGATGAATTTTTCACCAAAGAAATTAATTTTCTACTGAGAATATGAATTTCTTACGGAAAAAGATTACTTTTAATATAATACATTAATTTGAAACCAAGCAGTTGAATCCTCACACATATAGATGAATTTTCAATCAAGAAATATTAAATTTAAACCGAATGATTGAATCTTCAAAGACTTTTTCAAACCAAAAATGGCAATGTCAAAATTTTCACTTAAAAACATAAATTTAAAAAAAAAAGAATTTTTAACCAAATAGTTGAAGTTTTAACGAAAAAGATTAATTTTCTACTGAGATA
>CAKNYM010049434.1:0-15258 GCA_932195095.1 Andricus curvator
AATTTTCAACTAAAAATAGAATAGTTAAATTTTTCAGTAAAAAAAATTAATTTTCAATAAAATTAAAGTAAATTTTCAAAGAAGTAGTATAATTTTCAACCAAGAAGATTAAATTACTATCAGAAAAGATAAATTTTCGACAAAAAATGTAAGTTATATTTCCAGTTTAAAAAATGAATTCTAAATAAGAAAAATCTAATTTTCAACCAAAAAAAATCAATTTTCAACCAATAAGATGAATTTTGAACAAAGTACATGAATTCTCAACCAAATATTTGAATTTTTAAAGGAATTTCCAGCCAAAAGGATGAATTAGTCACCAAGAAGATGAAATATTCTCCCACAAAATTCGAGTTTTCAATAAAATACAGGAATTTTAAGCCAGATATTTGAATTTTCAACCCAAAAGATTCATTTTCTACCAAAAAAGATTCATTTACAACAAAGTTTACGAATTTTCATTTAAAAAAAATCGATTTTCAACCAAGATTAGAATAGTTAAAATGTCAGAAAAATAAATGTTCAACAAACAAAAAAAAACGAATTTAAAAAAAAAGATCTATTTTTTCATAAAAAAAAATTATTTTTTAACAAAATAATTCAATTTTAAACTAAAAAAGCTAAATTTACAAACCAAAAATATAATATTTCGATTTTTAGTTATAAAAGTAAATTAACAAAACGAGTTTTCAGCCAAATTCTTTAATTTTCAACTAAAAATATCCATTTTCAAGCGAAAATAGAATAGTTATATCTTCAGTTTAAAAAAATTAATTTTCAACTAAAAAAAAAACAAATTTTCAACCAAAGAAATTATTTTTTAATTACTATGATGAATTTTCAACCAAAAATATGAAACTTTGTTCAAATAGTGGATTTTTCAATCCAAAAGATGAATTTTCTATCAACAAAAAAAAAACGAATTTCCAACTAAACAGTTTTTTTTTCAATGAAAGAAATTAATTCTTAACAAAAAATAGAAAAGTTAAATTTTCTACTAAACAGATAATTTTTTAACGAAAAAGATTACATTTCTATCAAATAAAGTAAATGTTCCACAAAAAATGTAATAGTTAAAGTGAATTTTCAACTAAAATGAAGAATCTTCAACTAAAAAAAATTTAATTTTTAACCAAATACATGAATTTTTAACTAAAAAAAATCAGTCTTCAACCAAAATTAGAATAGTTAAAATGTCAAAAAAATAAATGTACAACCAAAACAAAAACAAACTTTCAAACAAATATCTTTTTTCATAACAAAAAAAATGATTTTTTAACCAAATACAGAAGAATTAAAATTTCAGTTAAGAAAATCAATTTTCAACCAAAAAAATGAATTCTCAACGGAATAATTCAATTTTAAACTAAAAATGATAAATTTACAAACCAAAAATATAATATTTCAATTTGCAGTTAGAAAAGTAAATTTAAATAAACGAGTTTTCAGCCAAATTAATAAATTTTCAACTAAAAATTAATTTTCAACAAAAAAGAAACGAATTTTCAACCAGATAAATTATTTTTCAATCTCCATGATGAATTTTCAACCAAAAATATGAAATTTTGATCAAATAGTGGATTTTTCAATCCAAAAGATGAATTTTCTATCAACAAAAAAAACGAATTTTCAACTGAACAGTTTTTTTTCCAATGAAAGAAATTGATTCTTAACAAAAAATAGAACAGTTAAATTTCCTACTAAACAGATAATTTTTTAACGAAAAAGATTATATTTCTATCAAAAAAAGTAAATTTTCCACAAAAAATGTAATAGTTAAAGTGAATTTTCAACTAAAATGATGAATCTTCAACTAAAAAAAATTTAATTTTCAACCAAATACATGCACTTCAAATTAAAAAGATAAATTTTCTACCAAAGAATGAATTTTTAACCAAAAATATGAAATTTCAACTAATGAGAGTACTATTTTACAAAAAAAGACGGATTTTCAACAAATAGCTAAATTTTCGTCGAAAACAGATAAATTTTCAACTAAAAATAGAATAGTTAAATTTTTCAGTAAAAAAAAATTAATTTTCAATAAAATTAAAGTAAATTTTCAAAGAAATAGTATAATTTTCAACCAAGAAGATTAAATTACTATCAGAAAAGATAAATTTTCGACAAAAAATGTAAGTTATATTTCCAGTTTAAAAAATGAATTCTAAATAAGAAAAATCTAATTTTCAACCAAAAAAAAATCAATTTTCAATCAATAAGATGAATGTTTAACAAAGTACGTGAATTTTCAACCAAATATTTGAATTTCTAAAGGAATTTCCAACAAAAAAGATGAATGAGTCATCAAGAAGATTAAATATTCTCCCACAAAAATCGAATTTTCAATAAAATCAGGAATTTTAAACCAAATATTTGAATCTTCAACTTGAGAAAATAAATTTTGAGCCAAACATGTACGAGTTAAGTTTTCTGTTAAAACAATTAATTTGTATCTAGAAAACATAATTTTCAACAAAATAATTAAATTTTAAACAAAAGAAAAGTTTTTTAACTAAAATGATGAATCATCAACCAAATAAATGAATTTTTAACAAAGTAGTTCCACTTCCAACTATGTAGTTGCATTTTCTACCAAAAAAAGATGAATTCTCAACGAAAAACGTGATATATTTCAACCACAAAAAAGATTTTAATTTTATACCAAAAATCTATTTAATTTTATCTTTACAGATCAAGGTCAACCAACTCAAGGTCCAAATCGTAGTAGCATGCGTTTTTTTGATGATTCGCGTGTTTCACCCGATGAGGATGTTTCACCGTCAGCTGGTGAAGCGGATGGTAAATATATGATTTTAGTGATAAAATATTCGACTTCTTCTGTTTTAATTATTATAAAATATTATTTTATAGGTATCAATGAAACCCCACCAAACTCGATAAAGCGTCGATTTTATGATCCACGATTCATCTCTGAAATTACGGAGAATGATCTTTCCACCCCTGCACGACGTCGTCGAGCATTACACATAATTAAGGAAAGGGATCGTAAGAAAAGTCTTAAATTAAAAAAATTGATGGCTCGTACAAGGTATATGCAGAAGCGTATTGAAACTTTAGAAGATATGCTCGACAACTACTTAACTCAAGAAACATGAAACGCGATTTTGGTACTTTAAAAATAACTTTTAGTTTTTTAAGATGGCAGGGAAAGCATTTTTATACCGAAAATTCGTAATTTCGATTAATTTTCCAAGATAATGGATAAATTATATAGGGCCGAGGAGAGTTCTTAAATGCCCAAGAATTTATGTTGAGCAAATGCTCTCGAGAATATGCTCAGAATTTAAGCCCGGACACAGCATTTATCGATCATTAAAGAGAATTTGAAGCATTTATTGTTTAAACAAATATATATCATAATTACTACATATATTAAAAAAAAAACATTGTAGAGTGAAATAAACATATACTTTTTTAAATTACAGAGTTAGCGAATTTTCGATAAACTAAAGTTGAAATTAATTTGATTATTATGGTTAAAAATCGCAACTATTTAGTTGAAAATTAATCTTTTTTGCTTCAGGATTCAAACCATTTTGTAAAAAATTAATCTCTTTTTGGTGAATTCAACTATTTTTGGTATACAATTAAAATCCTATTGTGGTTAAAATTTGTTAAAAATTCATGTATTTGGTTTATGATTTGTCATTTTAGTTAAAACTGCTTTCTTTTGTTGAAAATTATGTTTTCTAGACGAAAATTAATCGTTTTAACTGAAAACTTAACTCTTACATGTTTGGTTCAAAATTTATCTTCCTAAGTTGAAAATTGTGAAATATTTGGTTTAAAACTCCTGTATTTTATAGAAAACTCTAATTTTTTGGGAGAATATTTAATCTTCTTGGTGACTCATTCATCTTTGTGGTTGGAAATTCCTTTAAAATTTCAAATATTTGGTTGAAAATTCACGTACTTTGTTAGAAATTCATCTTATTGGTTGAAATTTTGAAAATTGATCTTTTTGGTTGAAAATTAGATTTTTATTATTTAGAATTCATTTTTTAAACTGGAAATATAACTTACATTTTTTGTCGAAAGTTTATCTTTTCTGATAGAAATTTAATCTTGGTTGAAAATTATGTTTTCTAGACGAAAATTAATTGTTTGAACTAAAAACTTAACTCGTACATGTTTGGTTCAAAATGTATCTTCTTAAGTTGAAAATTGAAATATTTGGTTTAAAATTCCTGTATTTTATTGAAAACTCTAATTTTTTGGGAGAATATTTAATCTTCCTGGTGACTAATTCATCTTTTTCGTTGGAAATTTATCTTATTGGTTGAACTGGAAATGGAACTGTTCAATTTTTTGTCGAAAATTTATCTTTTTCGATAGAAATTTAATCTTCTTGGTTGAAAATTATACTATTCTATTTTTATTTGAAAATTTATCTGTTTTGAGTGACAATTGAACTATATTTGTTGCAAATCCGTCTTTTTTGGTAAAAAGTACTCTCATTAGTTGACATTTCATCTTTTTGGTTAAAAATTCATTTCTTTGGTTGAAAATTTAACAGTTTTTCTGAAAATTCGTTTGTTTTTTGGTTGAAAACTTATTTTACTAGCTGAAAATTATCCTACTTTATTTTTGGTAGAAAATTTATCTTTTTAGTTAAAAATTCATGTATTTGGTTAAAAATTAAATTTTTTTAGTTGATGATTCATCATTTTAGTTGAAAATTCACTTTAACTATTCCATTTTTTGTGGAAAATGTACCTTCTTTGATAGAAAAGTAATCTTTTTCGTTTGAAAATTATCTGACTAGTAGAAAATTTAACTATTCTATTTTTTGTTAAGAATTCATTTCTCTCATTGAAAAAAAAAACTATTTAGTTGAAAATTCGTTTGTTTTGTTTATAGAAAATTCTTCACCATTTGGTCAAAATTTCATATTTTTGGTTGAAAATTCATCATTGTGATTAAAAATGAATTTCTTTGGTTGAAAATTCGTTTCTTTTTAGTAGAAAATTTAATTCTTCTATTTTTGGTTAAAAAATCATTTTTTTTTCATGAAAAAAAATATATTTTTTTGAAAATTCGTTTTTTCTGGTTGAACATTTATTTTTCTGACATTTTAACTATTCTAATTTTGGTTGAAAATTGATTTTTCAAAATGAAAATTCATGTGCTTTGTTGAAAATGAGCCTTTTTTTGTAGAAAATGAATCTTTTGAGTTGAAAATTCAACTATTTGGTTAAAAATTCACTTTCTTGGTTGACGATTCATCATTTTATTAAAAAATTAATTTCGTTTTAGTTGAAAATTAATTTTTTTAACTAAAGATATAACTATTCCATTTTCGCTTGAAAATTTATATTTTTAGTTAAACATTCATTAATTTGTCTGAAAGTCGTTTTTTTTTAAATTTACTTTTCTAACTACAAATTGAAATATTATATTTTTGGTTTGTAAATTTACCTTTTTTAGTTTAAAATTGAATTATTTTGTTGAGAATTAATTTTTTTGGTTGGAAATTGATTGTCTTAACTGAAAATTTAGATTTTTAGCACTTAATTAGAAATTTAGCACTCTTTTCAATTTGAAGCGATACATTTTCATGAGAATTTTGAATTAGGATTTAAAAAATCGTATTTTCTATCTTTATTAATAATAAATTGTATTATTTAAATTTCCTGGGAAAATGTATCTCTTCAAATTGGAAAGGGTGCTAAATTTAAATGATAAAAGAAGTCAAAGTAATAGAAAACATATTATTCAAATTAAAGAGTGCCTTATTCAGGGTTGCTACAATATCCCAATTTCTAAATTCTTCTAGGTATAAAACCAACCATACACCCAGAAGATTAATAATGTTAATGCAAAAGCATATTTCTAAATATATTTAAAACATTTTTTAGTTGTGTTTTTAAGTCAAAAAGATACATTTTCAACCAAAGAAATGAATTTTTGACTAAAATGATGAATCTTCAACCAAAAATATGAATTTTGAACCAACTAGTTAGTTGAATTTTCATCCCGAAAGATTAATTTTCTACCAAAAAAGACATGAAGGTTCATCTGAAAAAGATCAATTTTAAACCAAAAAAAAACCGAATTTTCAACAAAATATTTTTTTTCATACAAAAAATGATTTTTTAACCAACAATAGAAGAATTAAATTTTCAGTTAAGACAATCAAATTTCAACTAAAAAAATTAATTCTGAACAAAATAATTCAATTTTAAACTAAAAAAGATACATTTACAAACCAAAAATATAATATTTGAATTTGCATTTAGAAAAGTAAATTAAAAAAAAAAACAAGTTTTTACTAAAATTAATTTTCAACTAAAAATATAAATTTTGAAGCGAAAATGGAATAGTTATTTCTTCAGGTAAAAAAAATAATTTTCAACTAAAAAGAAACGAATTTTCAACCTAATACATGAATTTTAAACTAAAAAGATAAATTTTCTACCGAAAATAATAAAAAAAATAAACTTTCGACAAAAAATGGAACAGTTACATTTCCAGGTAAAAAAGTTAATTCTAAATAAGAAAAAACTAATTTTCAACCAAAAAGATCAATTTTGAACCAAAAAGATCAATTTTCAACCATTAAGATGAATTTTCTACCAAAATAGTTGAATTTTCAATAAAATACAGGAATTTTAAACCAAATATTTGAATCTTCAACTTAAGAAAATAAATTTTGAACCAAACATGTACGAGTTAAGTTTTCAGTTAAAACAATTAATTTTTATATAGAAAATAAAATTTTCAACAAAATAATTAAATTTTGAATAAAAAAAAGGAGTTTCAACTAAAATGATGAATCATCAACCAAATAAATGAAGTTTTAACAAAGTAGTTCCACTTCCAACTAAGTAGTTGAATTTTCTACCAAAAAAGCTGAATTCTCAACGAAAAACGTGATATATTTCAACCACAAAAAAGATTGTAATTTTATACAAAAAAAAGTTGAACTCACCCAAAAAAGATGAATTTTCTACAATTTGGTTTGAATCCTCAAGCAAAGCAGATTAATTTTCAACCAAATAGTTGCGATTTTTAACCATAATAATAAAATTAACTTCAACTTTAGTTTATCGAAAATCCCCTAACTCTGTCAGGTTTTTCCTGACATTCCCTGACTTTCTGGAATTACCTGACCTGTAGCATCTCTGTAATTTAAAAAAAGTATATGTTCATTTCACTCTAGAATTTTTTTGTAAAAATATATGTAATAATTATGATATATATTTGTTTAAACAATAAATGCTTTAAATTCTCTCTAATGATCTATAAATGCTCTGATCGAGCTTAAATCCTAAGTATATTCTCGAGAGCATTTGCTCAACATAAATTCTTGGGGATTTATTTATATGAACAATATCTTTTTTTACACAAATTATCAATAAAAGTTTATAGTTTATTCGTAAAATAGAGTCAAAGTGACAGTCATTCAGTTTGAAAAGAAACAATTTAATATTTTAAGTACGGTCAGCTTTTCTTGCATAGTTCTAAATTTCAAAAATATAACATTATTGTTTACTGAAAGATCCTTTCAAAGTACATGTTTTAGAAAGTTTTCTATTTTTTATAGCGAAAAAGAAATAATAAAACATTTTTTCAAATTAAAAAACCAACTGTTTTGGAGAAAAATCGTCTTCTTTTTTTTTGGTTGAATTCAACCGTTTTTGATCCAAATTTTATCAGTTGAAGTTTCTTCTCTTTGGTTGAAAATTTAACTATTTTGTTGAAAATTTGTCTTTTTTTCTTTTTTATTCTTGGTTAAAAACTGATCTTTTTTATTTTAAAAATTACATGATTTTTTGAAAATTCGTCCTTTTTAGTCGAATTCAACGGCTTTTAATTTAAAATATTTTTTGGTTGAAATATCAACTATTACACTTTACGTTGTTTGTTGAACATTCATCTCTTTGGTATAAAATAAACTATTTTGGTGAAAATTAGTTTTTTTTCGTTAAAAATTGATTAACTGAAAATTTAACTTGCCATTTTTAGTTTAAAATTCGCCTCTTTTAGTTTAAAAATCAACTATTTGGATGCAAATTCATGTATTTTATTACAAATTAATCGTGATGCTTAACAAATAACCCTTTTGGTTGAAAAATCATTTTTTGGTCTAAAATTCAAGTAATTTTTAAAAAAAATCGTTTTTCTTTTCTTGAAAATTGATCTTTTTATTTGAAAATTCAACTATGTGTTTGAAAATGGACATTTTTAAAGAAAATTATTCTTTTTGTTTGCACATTCATTTATTTTGGTTGAAAATTCATTTCTTTGATTAAAAATTTAACTACTTTGTTAAAAATTTAAGTACTTTGTTAAGAATTTTTTTTTTTTTTTTAAATCAATTTTTTTAGTTGAAAATTCATCTTTTTAGTTGAAGGTTCATTAGTTTTGGTTGAAAATTTAAGTATCTTGTTCAAACCTCCTTTTTTTGGTCAAAAATTATTTTTTTAACTTAAAATTGAATTATTTCATTTTAGGTTACAAATTTATTTTTTTAAGTTCCAAATTCATTTCTTTCGCTGATAATTTAATTATTTTATTGAAACATTGTTTTTTTTTGTTGAAAATTAATTCTCGAACTTAAAAATTAAGATTTTATTTAAAATTCGTCTTTTTTGTTTTAATTCAACTGTTTTTATTTTATACAAATTTTTTTTTTTCAAAATTATACTACTTTGTTGAAAAGTAATTTTTTTGGTTGAAGATTCATTACTTTAGTTGAATATTCATCTCTATGGCTGAAAATTCAACTATTCTATTAAAAATTTCGCTTTTTTGGTTCAAAATTAATTTTTTAAACAGAAAATATAACTATTCCATTTTTGGTTGAAAATGTTTTCGTTTTTAGTTAAAAATTCACTTTTTTGTTTCGAATTGAATTATATTGTTGAAAATTCAATTTTTTTATCTGAAAATTTCACTATTCCATTTTTGGTTGAAAATTAATTTTTTCAGTTGAAAATTTAAAAATTTTGTTGAAAATTCGTTTTCTTTTAGTAGAAAATTTACCTTCTCTAGTTAGAACTTCAAACATTTAGTTTAAAATTTATTTTTTAGTTTAAAATTCATCTTTTTATTTAAAGATTCATTGGTTTTGGTTGAAAATTTAAGTATTTTGTTGAAACCTCCTTTTTTTGGTCTAAAATTATTTTTTTAACTGAAAATTGAAATTTTTGTTTACAATTTTTTTTTAAATTGCAAATTCATTTCTTTCGATAAAAATTTAACTATTTTATTGAAAAATTTTTTTTTTTTTTTTAAATTAATTTTCGAACTTAAAAATTAAGTATTTTATTTAAAATTCGTCTTTTTTGTTCGAATTCAGCTGTTTTTTATTTAATATTAAAATCTTTTTTTTATGTTCAAATTTATACTACTTTGTTGAAAAGTAATTTTTTGGTTGAAGATTCATTACTTTAGTTGGAAATTCATCTCTATGGCCGCAAATTCAACTATTCAATTCAACAAATTTCGCTTTTTTTGGCTTAAAATTAATTTTTTAAACAGAAAATTTAACTATTCCATTTTTGGTTGAAAATGTTTTCTTTTTTAGTTTAAAATTCACTTTTTTGTTTCGAATTGAACTATATTGTTGAAAATTCAATTTTTTTATCTGAAAATTTCACTATTCCATTTTTGGTTGAAAATTAATTTTTTTTAGTTGAAAATTTAACAATTTTGTTGAAAATTCGTTTTCCTTTAGTAGAAAATTTACCTTCTCTACTAGTTAGAACTTCGAATATTTAGTTAAAAATGTATTTTTTAGTTGAAAATTCATCTTTTTAGTTGTAGAATCATTATTTTTGGTTGAAAATTCAAGTATTTTGTTTAAACCTTCTTTTTTTGGCCCAACATGATTTTTGTCACTGAAAATTGAACTATTTCATTTTTGGTTCCAAATTTATTTTTTAAATTGCAAATTCATTTCTTTCGATAATAATTGAACTATTTTATTGAAAAATTGTTTTTTTTGTGAAAATTAATTTTCGAACTTAAAAATTAAGTATTTTATTTAAAATTCGTCTTTTTTGTTTGAATTCAACTGTTTTTTATTTAATATTAAAATCTTTTTTTTTTCAAATTTATACTAATTTGTTGAAAAGTAAAATTGTTGAAAATTCATCTCTGTGGCTACAAATGCAACTATTCTATTAAATATTTTGCTTTTTTTTGTTGGAAATTAATTTTTTAAACAGAATGTTTAACTATTCCATTTTTGGTTGAAAATGTTTTCTTTTTTAGTTGAAAATTCATTTTTTTGTTTCAAAATTAACTAGGTATATTGTTGAAAATTCAATTTTTTTATCTGAAAATTTCACTATTCCATTTTTGGTTGAAAATTTAACAATTTTGTTGAAAATTCGTTTTTTTTAGTAGAAAATTGACCTTTTTTAGTTAGAACTTCAAATATTTAGTTGGAAATTCATGTTTTTTGTTGAAAATTTGTCTTTCTAGTACAAACTTAATCCTTCTTGTTTGAAAACTCATCTTTTGGGTTGAAAATTGAACTATTTCATTTTTGGTTCAAAATTTATCTTCATTAGTTGAAAGTTCTACTATTTGGTAAATAAATAGAAAATGTTATGAAAACACATACTTTGATTTTTTTTCAGTAGACAAAAATGTTATGTTTGTAAAATGCAGAACCAGTAATTAAAATATTAAATTTGTTCTCTTCAAACTTAATGACTTACTCTTTTACTTTATTTTCTAAATGAACTTGTTTCGGAAGTTTATTTTTTAATTATAAATCTTTTTCTTGCTTATTTTGCAAAAATTATTCATGATAAAATGGATTTCTTTTCAATCTTAATTTAAAAATATAAAGTTTTATTAATAATTTGTTAAAAAAAAAAAAAAGATATTTTTAATTTATTACATTTAAAGTTCCGCAGAACTCGGACCCGAACAGGTCGAATTTCTTCTCTTAAAAAATTGCGATGAAAAACTGGAAAATATACTACTATTATTTTATGGGGTTAAATTACCATAAATTATAGGTAAATTTTGCTCTAGGAAGAGGTGAAAACTAGGATATTATTTTCTGAATGCAGTTGTAACCTTTGAAATTTGTATAAATCAACTGTTAGGCGAAGAAATGCCTCAATTGAAAGATCGAGGACCTTTCATCGCTCCTTCATGAGATGTTAAAGATATTTGCCTCGCTTCAGAAAGAGTAATTTGCCAATATTTGCACAGATTTATTTGACAAAAATATCAAAGCCGTAATCTGTGATAAAATTGTTGAAGAAGGAAAGCGAATGTCTGAAAAAGACGCCTACTTGCGTAGTAAATACCATAGGTTAATTATATTCAAAAATTTATAAAGCATTGTTTACTACTTAAGTATACTTTTAGAATTCGTTATTGTAAAAGTTGCTAATAATTTAACAGTTTGCACAAAAAAATAATTTGTTTGCCTGATTATTTCCTTCAGATAAGTCACTGAATATATAATAAAATGTTTTTAACTGATCCATCGTGAACATGTCTGAAAAAAACATTTGAAATTCCAATAAATAATTATTCTTGATTTTCATGTTTAAAAAATTTTCGAAAAAGGACAATAATCTAGCATTAAAATTTTCATACACTTTTATTGACTGCTCTAAAAATTAAGTAAAGTTTCATTGAATCATAAATAGAAATCATTACATATTCAGAATTTCTTACAATTGTAATGAAGGTGCTTGTTTACGTGCCTATTAAAAATTTCACTAATGTGTAGGTGAAATGAATGTAGGTGAAAATTTATCAATTTTGTTGAAAATTCGTTTTTTGTTACTTGAACATTTTGCCCTTTTAGTTGAAAATTGAACTATGTGGTTGACAATTCATCTTTTTTGGTAGAAAATTATTCTCCTTGTTTGAAAGTTCATCTTTTTGGTTGAGAATTTATTTTGTTTTTGTTGAAAATTCAACTTTTCTATTGAAACTCCTTGTTTTTGGTTCAAAATTATTTTTTAACTGAAAATTAAACCATTCCATTTTTGGTTAAAAAATGATATTTTTTAGTTCAAAATTCAACTATATGGTTGAAACTTCACTTATTTTGTTGAAAACTCGTCTTTTTTTTTGTAGAATATTATTCTTGTTTAAAAATGGTTGAAAATTTACCGATTTTGTCAAAAATTACCTTTTTTATTGAAAATTAGTGATTTTTTAACTGAATCTTTAACTATTCCATTTTTTTAAATTCATCTTTTTAGTTGAAAATTCATTTCTTTCGTTAATAATTAAATTATTTTATTAAAAATTCACCTATGTGGTTCAAAATCCATATATTTTGTTTAAAAATGATGAAAAGTTTACCGATTTTGTTGAAAATTATATTTTTTTATTCAATTTTTTAACTATACTATTTTTTATTGAAAATTGAATTATTGTGTTAAACATTCTTTTCTTTTTTGGTTGCAAATTAATTTTTTTTTAGTTGAAAATTAGTCTTTTTGGTAGAAAATCATTTGTTTGAAAACTCATCTTTTTTATTAAAAATGCATTTGTTTGATTGAAAATTTAAACATTTAGTTGAAAATTCATTTCGTTCGTTTAAGTTGAACTATTTGGTTGAAAATTCAATTTTTTATCTGAAATTTTAACTTTTCCATTTTTGATTTAACAAATCATGTATTTTGTTCAAAATTTGACTTTTTTGGTAGAATATTATGCTTTGTGTTTTAAAATGATTGAAAATGTACAGATTTTGTTAAAAAAAATTTTTTTTTTTTTTAATTGATCTCTTTAAATGGATATTTAACTATTCCGTTTTTTTAATTTATATTTTTTATTTAAAAGTCCATTTCTTTCGGCAAAAATGGAACTATTTTGATACTTCTTTTTTTCAAAATTAATTTTTTGGTTAAAAATTTATCTTTTTTAGTTGAAAATGTAACTATATGGTAGGAAATGGATGTATTTTGTTAGAAATTTGTCTTTTGTTATAGAATATTGTTCTCCTTGTTTGAAAATGTTTGAAAGTGTACCAATTTGATTGAAAAATAAAATTTTAACATTAATTTTGTTATTTTTCGTTGAAAATGTTATTATATTGTTGAACATTTATTTTTTTGCAAATTAATTTTTTTTAGTTAAAAATTCGTCTTTTTGCTAGAAAATGATTTGATTGAAAAATCACCTTTTTGGTTCAAAATTCATTTGTTTTGGTTGAAAATTCATCTTTTTTATCTGAAAATTTAATTTTTCCATTTTTGGTTGAAAATTTATTTATTTTTACTTCAAAGTTCATTTCTATAGTTGAAAATTGAACTATTTTGATAAACATTCGTTTCTTTTTTGGTTGCAAAATAATTGTTTTAGTTGAAAATTCCTTTTTGGTAGAATATTCTTATTTTTTAAAAATGGTTGAAAATTTACCGATTTTGTTGAAAATTATTTTTTTAACTGAATATTTAAATATTCCATTTTTTTTAATTTATCTTTTTTAGTTGAAAATTTGTGTTTTTCGGTAGAATATTATTCTTCTTGTTTGAAAATGATAAAAAAATTACCGATTTTGTTGAAAATTAAACTATTTTGTGAAACATACTTTTCTTTTTTGGTTGCCAATTAATTTTTTTTTAGTTGAAAATTCGTCTTTCGATGAAAACTGAACTATTTTGTTTAAAATTCAATTTTTTATCTGAAAATTCAACTTTTCCATTTTTGGTTAAAAATTTATTTTGTTTACTTGAAAAATCATTTCTATAGTTGAAAATTTAACAATTTTGTTGGAAATTTATTTTTTTGTTACTTGAAAATTTTTGCTTTTTTAGTTGCAAATTGAACTATATTTTAGTTATGGTGAAAAATCCTTCTTTCCAATTTATTTAAAATAAATTAAGTTTTGTCAAAATTACTATTTTTTTTTACTGAAAATGAAATTATTCCATTTTTGGTAAAAAATTTGACTTTTTAGTTAAAAATTCAACTATATGGTTGAAAATCCATGTATTTTGTTGAAAATTATTCTTTTTTGGTCAAATATTATTCTTCTTGTTTGAAAATGATAAAAAATGTACTGATTTTGTTAAACATTTGTTTCTTTTTTTGTTGCAAAATAATTTTTTTTAGTTGAAAATTCTTTTTTTTAGTAGAAAATTATTTGTTTGAAAACTCATCTTTTTGGTTAAAAATTTATCTTTTTTAGTCGAAAATTTGAGTGTGTAGTTGAATATTCTTATCTTTTGTTGAAAATTCGTCCTTTTTGATCGTTTTTTAATATTATTTTTATTTGTATGTTTATTTCTTTGGTTGTAAATTTAATTATTTTGTTGAAAAATCGATTGTGTTTGGATGAAAATTAATTTTTTTAACTAAAAATGTAACTGTTCCATTTTCGGTTAAAAATGTATCTTTTTACTTGAAAATTTTTCTTTTTTAGTTGAAAATTGAATTATATTTTGGTTATGGTGAAAAATCCTTTTATCCAATTTATTTTAAGAAATAAAGTTTTGCCAAAATGACTATTTTTTACTGAAAATTAAATTATTTCATTTTTGGTTAAAAATGTGATTTTTTAGTTGAAAATTCAACTATATGGTTGAAATTCCATGTATTTTGTTGAAACTTATTTTTTTTTCAACTATACTATTTTTGATTGCAAATTTATTTTTTTCAGTTGAAAATTCGTCTTTTTGGTAGAATATATATATTTTTTAAATTGTTGAAAATTTACCGATTTTGTTGAAAATTATTTTTTTAACTGAATATCTAACTATTCCATTTTTTAATTTATCTTTTTCAGTTGAAAATTAATTTCTTTCGTTAATAATTAAACGATTTTATTTAAACTTCTTTTTTTGGTTCAAAATTATTTTAACTGAAAATTAAATTATTTCATTTTTTGGTTAAAAATTTATCTTTTTTAGTTGAAAATTCACCTGTGGTGAATGTTGTTAAACATTCGTTTCTTTTTTGGTTACAAATTAATTTTTTTAGTCGAAAATTCGTCTTTTTGGCAGAAAATTATTTGTTTGAAAATTCATTTAGTAGTTGAAAATTATTTTTATACTGAAAATTTAACTATTCCACTTTCGGTTAAAAATGTATCTTTTTACTTGAAAATTTGCAAAATAAAAAATGACTTTTTTACTGAAAATTAAATTATTCCATTTTTGGTTAAAAATTGATCTTTTTTAGTTGAAAATTCAACTGTGTGGTTGAATATTCTTATCTTTTGTTGAAAATTTGTCCTTTTTTATCGTTTTTCAATATTATTTTTATTTGTATGTTTATTTCTTTGGTTGTAAATTTAAT
>CAKNYM010049434.1:36141-78548 GCA_932195095.1 Andricus curvator
AGCAAAAAAATACGCATTTTCTACAAAACACTTGAATTTTCAAAAAAAAAGTTAATTTTCTATTGATGATGACTTTTTGACAAAATTGTCGATTTTTCAATAAAATAATCAAATTTTGCACAAAGAAATAAAATTTCTAACAAAAAAAAAAAGAATTCTCAACCAAAAATGTAATAGTAGACTTTTCAATTAAAAAGAATTGACTTTTAATAAATAAAGATGACTTTTGTACGAAAAGATGCATTTTTAAACAAAAAAGATGAATTTTAAGCCAAAAAAGACATTTCAGTCCTGAAAGAAAAAAACTTCAACCACATTGTGGAAATTTTCAAGCAAGAAATACTAGTTTTCAACAAAACACTTGATTTTAAACAAAAAAAGTGAATTTTCTACCAAATGGTTGAATTTTAAACTAAAAACAGACTTTTGAACAAAATTGTTTAATTTTTAATAAAAGAATCAAATTTTCCACTACAGAATAAACTTTGTAACTAGAAAGATAAATTCCCAACCAAAAATATAATAATAGACTTGAAAATCAAAAAAAAATTTCAACCAAATAGTTGAATTTTCTAGCAAAATAGTTGAATTTTCAACCATAAACGATTACTATCAAAATCGTGGAATTTTCAATAAATTAATAAAAATTTTAACCAAAAAGATTAACCCTCAACCATAAATATAATAAATAATTTTCTATAAAAATAGTTGAATTTTCAACTAAAAATGATAACGTTTTAACAAAATAGTTGAATTTTTAACAAAATAATTAAACTTTCTACCAAAAAAGATGAATTCTCAAAGAAAAATGCAATAGTTGATATTTCAACTAAACGAGGTTTTACTTTCAAATCTTAACAGCCGAATTCAACCAAAAAAGACAGAATTTCAAAAAAAATTATTTTTCTACAAAATAATTGAATTTTCTACCAAAATAGTTGAACTTTCAACTAAAAATGATGACTTGTTAACAAAATTGTTGAATTCTTAATAAAATAATAAATTTTTCGGCCATAGAATAAAATTTTTATAACAAAAAAAAAAAAAAATGAATTCTTAACAAACAATTTTCAAATATGAAAAATAACTTTTCTACCGAAAGATGAATTTTCAACCCAAAAAGACAGTTCAACAAAACAGTTGAATTTTCGACCATAAAAGATGAATAAATTCTCAAAGAAAAATGTAATAGTTGATATTTCAACTAAACATAGTTTTAATTTTAAATTAAAAACAGTTGAATTCAACCAAACAGTTACATTTGTAAAAAAATAATAATAAATTTCTACCAAGAGATGAATTTTTAAACGAAAAAGACGAATTTTCAACCAACAAAGATTTTTCAGTCCTAAAATAAAAAAGTCAACCACAATGTTGAGTTTTCAGGCAAGAAATACGGATTTTCTACAAAACACTTGAATTTTCTACCAAATAGTTGAATTTTCTAGCAAAATAGTTGAATTTTCAACCATTATCGATGACTATGAAAATATTGGAATTTTCAATAAATTAATAAAAATTTTAACCAAAAAGATTATAATCCTCAACCATAAATACAAGAGTTAATTTTCTACAAAAATAGTTGAATTTTCAACTAAAAATGATGACGTTTTAAGAAAATAGTTGAATTTTGAACAAAACAATTAAATTTTCTACCAAAAAAGATTAATTCTCAAAGGAAAATGTAATAGTTGATATTTCAACTAAAGGAGGCTTTACTTTCAAATCAGAAACATCCGAATTCAACCAAAAAAGACAGAATTTTCAACAAAAAAGTTGAATTTTCGACCATAAAAGATGAATCGCAAAGAAAAATTTAATTACTGATATTTGAGCTAAACAAGGTTTTAATTTTAAATCAAAAAAGATTAAATTTCTACCAAGAGATGAATTTTAAAACCAAAAAAGACGAATTTCCAACCAAAATTTCAACCAACTAAAAAGAATGACTTTTTGAAAAAAAATATTGAAATTTCAATAAAATAATCAAATTTTCCGCCAAAAAATAAAAATATAATACTATAATATAATATATAATAATAAAACCAAAAATATAATACATAATAAAATTGTCAACAAAAAAGAATTAATTTTTAGCCAAAAAAAGTTGGATTTTCTAGGACGAGATGAATTTTAATCCAAGAAAGATATTTCAGTCCTGAAAGAAACAAAATTTGAAGCACATTGTGAGAATTTTTTAGCAAGAAATACGAATTTTCAAAAAAACACTTAAATTTTAAACAAAAAAGTTAATTTTCTAGCAAATAGTTCAATTTTCAATAAAATAATAAAATTTTCCAATATTTGTAACTAGAAAAAGAAATTCTCACCCAAAAATATAATAATAGACTTTTCAATTAAAAAGAATTGACATTCAATCAAAAAAAGACATTGTTGAATTTTCAAGCAAGAAATACGAATTTTCTACATAACACTTGAATTTTCAACAAAAAAGTTAATTTTCTATCAAAAGATAAATTTTCAATCCAAAAAGACGAACGTTCAACAAAGCAGTTGAATTTTCGATCAAAAAGATGAATAATTATCAAAGAAAAATGTTGATATTTCAACTAAACAAGGTTTTAATTTTAAATCAAAAACAGTTGAATTCAACCAGTTACATTTTTAACCAAAAAAGATTAAATTTCAACCAAGAGATGAATTTTTAAACAAAAAAGACAAATTTTTATCCAAAAAAGATTTTTTTAGTCCTAAAAGAAAAAAAATGTCAACCACAATGTTGAGTTTTTAGGCAAGAAATACGTATTTTTTACAAAACACTTGAATTTTTAACAAAAAAGTTAATTTTCTACCAAATAATTGATTTTTCTAGCAAAAAGGATGACATTTTACAAAAATTGTGGCATTTTCAATAAATTAATAACATTTTCAACCAAATAATAACATTTTAACAAAAAAGATTAATCCTCAACCATAAATATAAGAGTTCATTTTCTACGAAATTAGTTGAATTTTCTACCAAAATAGTTGAATTTTCAACTAAAAATGATGACGTTTGAACAAAATAAATAAAATTTTCTACCAAAAAAGATGAGTTCTCAAAGAAAAATGTCATAGTCGATATTTCAACTAATCGAGTTTTTCATTTCAACTTAAAAATAGTCAAATTTAACAAGAAAAGACGAATTTTCAAGAAAAAATTAATTTTCGACAAAATAATTTAATTGTCTACCAAACTAGTTGAATTTTCTACCAAAATAGTTGTTTTTCGACTAAAAAGAATTACTTTGTAACAAAATTTCTGAATTTTCAATAAAATTTTCCGCTATAGAGTAAAATTTTTAACCAGAAAGATGAATTCAAAACGAAAAATTCCCAATTATGAAAAATAACTTTTACCGAAAGATGAATTTTTAACCCAAAAATACATTTGAACAAAACAGTTAAATTTTCGACCATAAAAGATGAATCGCAAAGAAAATTTTAATTGTTGATACTTCAACTAAACAAGGTTTTCATTTTAAATTAAAAGATTAAATTTCTACCAAGAGATGAATTTTTAAACAAAAAAGACGAATTTTCAACCAAAAAATATTTTTTCAGTCCTAAAAGAAAAAAAATGTTAACCACCATGTTGAGTTTTCAGGCAAGAAATACGGATTTTCTACCAAACACTTGAATTTTTAACAACAAAATTGATTTTCTACTAAATAGTTGAATTTTCTAGCAAAATAGTTGAATTTTATCTAAAAATGATGACGTTTTAACAAAATAGTTGTATTTTTAACAAAATAATTAAGTTTTCTACCAGAAAAGATGAATTCTCAGAGAAAAATGTAATAGTCGATATTTCAACTAAACGAGTTTTTAATTTAAAATTGAAAACTGTCGAATTCAACCAGAAAAGAAAAATTTGAAACAAAAAAATTAATTTGCTACGAAATATGTTGAATTTTCTACCAAACTAGTTGCATTTTCAACTAAAAAGGATGACTTTAACCAAATTGCTGAATTTTCAATAAAATAACACAATTTTGTTGCACAAAACAGTTAAATTTTCGACCATGAAAGAAAATTTTAATTGTTAATACTTCCACTAAACAAGGTTTTAATTTTAAATAAAAAAGATTACATTTCTACCAAGAGATGAATTTTAAAACAAAAAGGACGAATTTTCAACCAAGAAGGATATTTCAGTACTGAACAAAAATTCAACCACATTGTGGAAATTTTCAAGCAAGAAATACTATTTTCCTACAAAACATTTAACTTTTCAATTAAATGTTTTTTTTTTCAACAAATAGTTGAATTTTCAACCAAAAAGGATGACTTTTTAACAAAATTGTTGAATTTTCAATAAAATAATAAACAGGGTGTCTACCCAAATGCTGGGAAAAAATTCCCTGACAATCCCAGGTTTTTTCCAGGTATCTCAAGATTTTTCCAGGTTTTTTTCATAGTACGGAAGCCATTCAAATATTTCGCATTTTTAAAATTTTAGATTATATTACAATATATTCTTAAATACAAAAGTACCAGCGATTAATTAAATAATTAAATAATACTAAAAACATACTTAATCATTTCCCGAATTTTTCCCTAAAGTTCATGACTTTGAATAATAATTCAAATAAACTTTTGTTATATCTTCTTATACTTAAAATTCAGTACATATTTAGGTAAAATTAATGTGGGTACTATATTAAATTCAATTTAAACCGCTTCAAATTCCTAATTTTTAAAGTAAAAATATTGCGTTTTAACACGATATATGGGTTTTTAACAAAATTTAATTTAAAATCTACCAAAAAAGACGATTTTTCAACAAAATACATGAATTATTAACCAGTAGTGTAATTTTCAACTAAAAAAGATCAATTTTTAACCAAATAGTTGAATTTTGAACTAAAAAAGACCAGCTTTGTACCAAAAATGGAATAATTTAATTTTCCTTAAAAAAAATTAATTAGCCACAAAAAAATTTCAACCAAAGTGATGAATTGTCAACTAAAACTAGGAATCTTCAACTGAAATAGATTATTTTAAAACTAAAATAATGAATATTTAACTGGAATACTTGAATTTTCAATCAAAAATATTAATTTCATACAAAAAAAAACACGATTTTTCAAGAAAATGCATGAATTCTCAACCAAATATTGAATTTTCAACTTAGAAAGATCATTTTTCAACGAAATAGTTGCATTTTGAACTAAAAAAGATCAGTTTTCAACCAAAAATGGAATAGTTTAATTTTCGTTTAAAACAATCTTTTCCACACAAAAAAACAACAAATTTTCCGCCAAAGTGATGAATTTTCAACTAGAATGATGAATCTTTAACTGGAAAAATTGATTTTTCAACCAGAAAAGTTAATTTTGAAACAAGAAGATTTATTTTCTACTAAAAAAGACGACTTTCAACAAAATACATGAATTTTGAAATACAAAAGATCAATTTTCAATCAAAAATGGAATACTTAAATTTGCATTAGAAATAAACATTAATTTTCAACCAAACTGATGCATTTTCAACTAATTAATTTCTACCAAAAAATACGATTTCTCAACAAAATACATGAATTCTCAAGCAAATAGTTGAATTTTAAACTAAAAAAGATCAGTTTTCAAACAAAAATGGAATAATTTAATTTTGATTAAAAAACAATCAATTTTCCACACAAAAAAAATGTCAACCAAAGTGATGAATTTTCAACTAAAATTATGAATCTTCAACTGGAATAGATGAATTTAAACCAAAAGGATGAATTTTCAAATAAAACTATGAATATTTAACTGGAATACTTGAATTTTCTACCAAAAAGATTAATTTTTAAACAAGAAGATTGATTTTCTACCAAAAAGACGATTTTTCAAGAAAATACATAAATTCTCAACCAAATATTGAATTTTCAACTGAAAAAGATGATATAAAAAAAAAATTAATTTTCCACATAAAAAAAAATTCAGCTAAGTGATGAATTTTCAACTAGAATGATGAGTATTCAACTAAAATAGATGTAGTTGAACCAAAAAGATGAATTTATAACAAAACAGTTTACTTTTAACCAAGTAGTTTTATTTTCAATCAAAAGGATGAATTTTCAAAAGAAATGATGAATATTTAACTGGAATACTTGAATTTTATACCAAAAAATACGTTTTTTAAAAAAAGTACATGAATTTTCAGCGAAATAGTTGAATTTTCAACTAAAAAATATAAATTGTCAATAAAAAAATGAATAGTTAACTTTTCAGTTCAAAAAATTGATGTTTAATCAAAGAGATGAATTTTCAAGTAGAATGTTGGAATATTCAATTAGAATAGTTACATTTTCAGTTAAAAAGAGAATTTTAACAACAACAAAAAACTAATTTGCAAAAACATAGTTACATTTTCAACCAAAAAGATTAATTTTAACTAAAATTAATTTTCAACCGAAAAAGAAACAAATTTTCAAAAATTAGCTCATTTTACAACTAATGAGATGAATTTTCAATTAAAATGATGAGTCTTCAACCAACGAAAATTAATCTTTAACGAAAAAGTTTAACTTTAAATCAAGTAATTAAATTTTCCTTCCAAAAAAGATGAATTCTGAACGAAAATCCAAAACAGTCGAATTCAACCAAAAAAAGAAAAATTTTCAACATGAGTTGAATTTTCAACTAAGAAGATTAATTTTTAGCCAGATACTTGAATTTTCAACTAAAAACGATCAATTTTCAATAAAAAATGGAATAGTTAAATTGTCAGTTAAATAAATTAATTTCAAACCAAAAAAAAAACGAATTTTCAACAAAATAGTTAAATTCAGTAATATAAAGTCACTTTTTGCAAATAAAGAATCATTGTTATTCAATTTTATATTGGAATTCAAAAAAAAAATTAAACACGCTCACGAAAAAATTCCCTGACTTTAAAAAAAATTCCCTGACATTTCCAGGTTTTTCCAGGTATATAAAAATTCCCTGACAATTCCAGGTTTTCCAGGTAGGGTAGACACCCTGAATAAAATTTGTATCCAAACAAGATTAATTCTCAACCAAAAATATAATAGTACACTTTTCAATAAAAAAGATGACTTTTTTACCAGAAGATTAATTTTCAATCCAAAAAGACAATTCGACAAAACAGTTGAATTTTCCACCAAAAAAGATGAATTCTCAAAGAAAAATGTGATACTTGATATTTCAACTAAACAAGGTTTTTATTTTAAATAAAAAAAGATTAAATTTCTACCAAGAAAAAAATTTTTGCAGCCCTGAAGGAAGAAAAATTTCAACCACATTCTTGAATTTTCAAAAGCAAAAATTTTTTTTATTTATTTTTCAATAAAATAATAAAAATTTTAACAAAAAATTCTCCACCAAAAAAATAATAGTAGATATCTCAATTTAAAAAAAACTCAACGAAAATTTTTTGAATTTTATTGAGTTCTATTCATTCAGTTCGCATTTGAGCGAAAAAACGAGGAAAAGGGGAAGGTTCTTGAAAAAAGTGGAAAAAGAGGAATTCTTAAAAAAATGGGAAAGAGGAGATTGAAATTTTTTTTTAAAGGAAAGATGAGTTTTCAATTATAAAGCTTCAGAAACTGTATCAGTAATTATGATTTATTATTTACAAATTTGTAGAATAGTTCGGCAACCATCGCGGGATTTCTTACACTTGCTTGAGTAATTAACTGACATAGAAATCGTTGAAGAGCACATTCACTTTTCTAATTGTATGCATAATTCATTTTAATAAAAAAAGGTAGATCTTACTATATTTATGATTTGTTTAAAATAACTGTACCATAACACCGGTTTTATCGCACCGAAGCAGCGACTTTCATCTGTCGAAATATCTTGATGGAAGCCAGAGAAGAGTCTGAAACAAAAAGAAATTCCTAGGCCTGGATACGAAAAGGCAGCGTTATGCCATTTATTTTCTTTAAGGATCATGAAACCCGAACAATTTTATTTTAAATCAAATTGGTTTCTTTCCAATTGCTTTCTCCTTTCATTTCAAAGAACCTTAAAAAACTAATTTCTGAGTTCGAAATTAGAATGATTTCTAGTTTTCCAATTTAATCTCGTGTATTGAGAGTTAAATATGAAACAGATTGATACAGATAGCCTAATCAAATAATATGTATAATTGTATATGAAGTGTAATTTAGATAATGTATTTTTTAAGGGACGATTGAAAAATCCCGAAAAAATCAAATTCCCGACACTATGAAATTCCCTAATAATAAAATTTTCAAATAATTAAATTCCCGACATAAAATGCCGAATTATAAAATATCGGAACTAGAAAATTCGCGAATTTAAACAGTAACATTTTTTATATAAATATTATTTATTTATTAAAAATACAATAATCAAATATTTTTGTAGAAAAAAACGATTATTTTTAATGTTTGAAGTTCCAAAAATTATTGTTTGAATTTAAAATAACAATAACTGAAAAAAATATATTTTTGGATGATATTTTTTCGATTATTGTTATTTTAAATTCAAACAATAATTTTAGAAACTTTAAAAAATTAAAAATATATTTTGTTTATAAAAGTATTTGATTATTGTAGTTTTAATACATAAATAATATTTATACAAAAAAATTAATTGTTTAAATTCGGGAATTTTATAATTAGGGAATTTTCTAGTTCGGATATTTTATAATTCGGCAACTTTCTGTCGGGAATTTTCAAATTCGTTAATATTATAAATGTCGGAAATTTTATTTTTCGGGATTTTTCAGTCGTCCCTGTTTTAAATCGACTTCCTATCGTTGCTAATTAGTTTAAAGATGATTGCGATTTTAATAATTAGGTAGTTGATTTATTATTACATCTAGTCTATACCCTTGGCTCTCTGTGTTAATCTGTTGCAGGCTTCACAAGACTCAAATAAATAGAAGGGTTGAAACTTAAAATAAAAGGGCCGTGTCGCAAAAAAAAAAGAAATCGAATTAAAAAATTAAAACGCGAAATGGGGTTTCCTTGGTTTCGTTTCTTGAAAAATATAATGAATATAATAAAAAATATAATATAATTCAAAATCTTTAAAATATGATTCACGAAAACAGGAGAATAATAGACTAATAGAGGAATAAATTCTTCTAAAAAAAATACAACGAAACAGTAGAATTTTCTATAAAAACAGATTAAACTTCAACGAAAGTTTTTTCAACTAAATAATTAAATTTTCAAGCCAAAAAGACAAACTTTTAAAACCAAGAAATATGACTTTTCTACCTAAGAAGACCAATTCTCGATCAAAAAGGACCAATTTTCTGTCTAAAAAGTCGAATGTTCAACTAAACAGTTAAATTTTCGACCAAAAAGATGACTTTTAACGAAAAAGTCGGATATTCAACAAAATACTTAAATTTTCGACAAAATACTTTAATTTTTAACTAAATAATTAAATTTTCCATCTAAAAAAAGGAAATTTCTACCAAAAGACAAATTTTCAACCAAATAGTTGAATTTTCAACTAAAAATAATAAGTTTTCAACCAAAAATGTACTAGTTCA
Source organism: Andricus curvator (assembly GCA_932195095.1). NCBI lineage: Eukaryota > Metazoa > Arthropoda > Insecta > Hymenoptera > Cynipidae > Andricus > Andricus curvator. Next base: position 45,628 of record CAKNYM010049434.1, read on the forward strand.
ATTTTCAGATTAAAAAAATATATTTCAACAAAGAACGAAATTTCAACCAAAAAGATAAATTTTTAAACCAAAAAGACGAATTTTCAACACCAAAATAAGAATTTTCAAGCAAAAAAAAATTTCCCTTAATAAATGTTAAGAGTTCATATTACAACCAAAAATATTTCAAAATTCTACCAGAGAGGTGAATTTTTAACTAAGAATGGAATATTTAAATCTTCAGAGAAAAAAATTAATTTTCAGCCAAAAAAATAAACAATTTTGACCCAAAAAAAAAGTAACAAAATAATTAAATTTTAAACTAATATAATGAAGCTTCAACAAACAAATTAAGTTTTAACAAAGTAATTCGACCTTCAACCAAGAAGTTGAATTTTGTACCAAAAAAGAATAATTTTCAACAAAATACAGGAATTTTTTACTAAAAATATACATTTTTTAACCAAAAAAAAAATATTTAAACCATCAGTGAAAAACATTAATTTTTAACAAAAAAACAACGTATTTTCAATAAAACAGTGAAATTTTTCACAAAAATGAAGCTTCACAACAAAAAATTTATTTTGAATAATGTAGTTCAACTATCAACCAAGAAGTGGAATTTTCTAGGAAAAAAAAAGATTTTTCAACAAAATATATGAATTTTCCACTAAAAAATGTAATAGTTGATATTACAACCAAAGAAGATGAAATTTCGACCAAAAGAGATGAATTTTCAAACCAAAAAGACAAATTTTCAGCCAAGAATGGAATATTTAAATCTTCAGTGAAAAAAATTAATTTTCAAACAAAATAATGAAACTTCAACAACAACAAAAATTAATTTTCAAGAAAGTAGTTCAACTTTAGGCGAAGACGTTGAATTTTAAAGGAAAAAAAAGAAGAATTTTAACAAAATACATGAATTTTCAACTAAAAAATATAAATTTTCAACCAAAAATGAAATATTTAAATCTTCGGTGCAAAAATTAATTTTCAACAACAAAAAAAACGAATTTCCACAACAAAATAGTGAAATTTTCAAACAAAATAATGAAGCTTCAACAATAATAAAATAATTTTTAACAATGGAGTTTAAGTTTCAAGCAAGAAGTTGAATTTTCTACCAAAAAAGAAGAATTCTCAACAAAATACAGAAATTTTCACTAAAAAATATAAATTTTCAACCAAAAATGGAAAAGTTAAATTTTCAACAACAAAATGAATTTTCCACAAAATAGTGCAATTTTCAACCAAAAACGTGAATTTTCAACTAAAATGTCGAATCTTCAACCAAAAAATGAATGTTAAAAAGTAGTGTTGACCAAAAAAGAAAAAATTATAAATGTTCAACGAAAATTTTTATTTACAAACAAATATTAAATAGATGAATTTTAAATCTAAAAGGGCGAATTTTACGTCCAAAATGTCGAATATAAAAAAAACAGTATATTTTTAACAAGAACAAACAACATTCCTAACAAAAAGATTACCTTTCTAACAAAAATATTAATTTTCAACAATATACTTCAATTTTCAAATAAAAAATTATAAATTTTCAACAAATATGCAATATTTAAATCTTTTGTAACAAAATTAATTTAAAAGAAAAAACAAATTCAACCAAAATAATGAACCTTTAACAAAAAAATTAATTTTTAAGAAAGCAGTTTAACTTTCAACCAACTTTGGAATTTTCTACCAAAAAGTTAGAAATTTTCAGGAAAAAATTAATTTCCAACAAAAAAAAACAAACAATTTTCAACCAAAGAGATGAATTTTTAACAAAACAGTTGAATTTTCAACTTGAAAATATAAATGTTCAACAAAAAATTTAATTTCCAACCAAATAGTTGGATTTTGCCTGAATCGTTCAATTTTCAGCAAGTAGTTCAACTTTCAACCGAATATTTGAATTTTCAACCGAAAATAATGATTTCCCAACAAAAAAGGTAACAATTGGTATTTCAACCAAGAAATTTTTTTAACAAAACAGTTGAATTGTTGGCCAAAAACGATTACTTTTTAAGAAAATAGTTGAAGTCTTAAGAAAATAATTAAATCTTCACTCAAGTAGTACAATTTTTAACTAAAAGAGATGAATTCTCGAACCAAAAATATTATAGTAGACATTTCAATTAAAGAATTAACTTTCAACCTAAAACCGTTAAATTTTCTTATTGGGCTCTATCAATTCAGTTTGCATTTAAGCGAAAATACGAAAAAAATAAAAAGTTTATTGAAAAGAGGTGAAAAAAAGAGGAATTCTTGAAAAAAGGTGAAAAGAGGGGAATAGGGTCAGGCTTTTAAGGCTTTTAAAGCAAACAGAAAATGTGATTAAATTGCACATCGTGGATGAAAAGGGTAAAAGGGTAAATAGGGGACAAATATATAAAATAGTGCACTCTGGGGCAAAAAAAAAGGGCGTATCTGGAAAGATAAATCTGCGAAAAAATTAAAGACCGTGAAGCCTAGATTTCTTAAATGCTCAAGAATTTATGTTGAGCAAATGTTCTCGAGAATATGCTCAGCATTTAAGCTCGAACAGAGCATTAAAGAGAATTTAAAGCATTTATTGTTTAAACAAATATATATCACACTTAATACATATATTTAAAAAAAAATATTCTAGTGAAATAAACATTTACTTTTTTAAATTACAGAGTTGCTACAGGTCAGGTAGTTCTAGAAAGTCAGGGAATGTCAGGGAAAAGCTGACAGAGTTAGGGAATTTTCAATAAATGAAAGTTGAAATTAATTTTATAATTATGGTTGAAAATCTCAAATATTTGGTGGAAAATTAATCTGTTTTGGTTGGGGATTTAAACTACTTTGTTGGAAATTCATCTTTTTTTATTGAATTCAACTAATTTTGGTATAAAATTAAAATCGTTTTTGTGTTTGAAATATATCACGTTTTTCGTTCAGAATTCATCTTTTTTTGGTAGAAAATTCAATTACTTAGTTGGAAGTGGAACTACTATGTTAAAAATTCATTTATTTGGTTGATGTTTCATCATTTTAGTTGAAACCTCCTTCTTTTGCTCAAAATTTAATTCTTTAGTTGACAATAATTTTTTCTAGATGATTATTAATTGTTTTAACTGAAAATTTAACTCGTACATGTTTGGTTCAAAATTTATCTTCTTAAGTTGAAAATTCAAATATCTGGTTTCAAATTTCTGTATTTTATTGAAAACTCGAATTTTGTGGGAGAATATTTAATCTTCTTGGTGACTAATTCATCCTTTTGGTTGGAAATTCCTTTAAAAATTTAAATATTTGGTTGAAAATTCATGTACTTTGTTAAAAATGCATCTTATTGGTTGAAAATGAGATTTTTCTTATTTAGAATTCATTTTTTAAACTGGAAATATAACTTACATTTCTTGTCGAAAATTTATCTTTTCTGATAGAAATTTAATCTTCTTGGTTGAAAATTATACTATTTCATTGAAAATTTACTTTAATTTTATTGAGAATTAATTTTTTTTACTGAAAAATTTAACTATTCTATTTTTAGATGAAAATTTATCTGTTTTCTGTGAAAATTTAACTATTTGTTAAGAATCCGTCTTTTTTTGTAAAATAGTACTCTCATTAGTTGAAATTTCATCTTTTTGGTTAAAAATTAATTTCTTTGATTGAAAATTCGTTTGTTTTTTGTTTGGAAATTTATTTTACTGCCTGAAAATTATCCTACTTTATTTTTGGTAGAAAATTTATCTTTTTAATTTGAAATGCATGTATTTGGTTGAAAATTATTATTTTTTTAGTTGAAGATTCATCATTTTAGTTAAAAATTCACTTTAACTATTACATTTTTTGTGGAAAATTTACTTTTTTTGATAGAAATGTAATCTTTTTAGTTAAAAAATTATCTATTTAGTAGAAAATTTAACTATTCTATTTTTTGTTAAGAATTAATTTCTTTCATTGAAAAAAACTGTTTAGTTGAAAATTCGTTTTTTTTTCTTGATAGAAAATTCATCTTTTGGATTGAAAAATTCACTGTTTGAACAAAATTTCATATTTTTGGTTGAAAATCCATCATCGTGATTAAAAAATAATTTCTTTGGTTGAAAATTCGTTTCTTTTTAGTTGAAAATTAATTTTTTTTCCAACTGAAAAGTTTCCATTTTCGCTTGAAAATTTATATTTTTAGTTGAAAATTAATTAATTTTGCTGAAACTCGTCTTTTTAATTTACTTTTCTAACTGCAGGGCTCACAACTGCTCAAGCTTAAAAAAATAGCAAAATAGTAACCATACTTCTCTCAAAAAAGTAACCGAAAAGTAACAATAATGTGGCAAAAAAGTAACAAAAAAGAAAGATTTTTTACCAAAAACGACGAAGTTTCCACAAAAATTATGAATCTTCAAAAAAAATGTATGTTTAAAAAAGTAGTTCAACTTTTAACAAAACGGTTGAATTTTTCTGACTAAAAAAGATGAATTGTTAACGAAAAATGTAATAGTTGATATGATAACCAAAAAAGATTTTAATTTAATATAAAAAACACTAGAATTCATTAAAAAAAGACGATTTTTCAACAAAATAGGTTATTTTCCAACCAAATTGTTGAGTTTTTAAGCCAAAAAGACCAATTTTTAGAAAACAGTTGAATTTTCAACCAGTAAATATGGATTTTTGACAAAAGAGTTATCTGTCAACCAAATAGTTGAATTTTCTACGAAAACAGGGGAATCTTCAATCAAAAAAGACGAATTTTCAACTAAATAAGTACATTTCGAACCAAAAAGATATATTTTCAAATAAAATTATGTATTTTTAAACAAAAGGCTGATTTTCAATCAAGATTAATTTTCTAACAAAAAGACGAATTTTCAACTAAAATGATGAATTTTCAACAAAAAAGTAAAGTTTTAACAAAAACTGTTCAACTTTTAACCGTATTTCAACCAAAGAAAATACATTCTCATCGAAAAATATAATACATAGTTCGATATTTCAACAAAAAAAGACTTAAATTTTAAATTAAAAACAGCAATTTTAGATAAATTGTCGAATTGATTAAAAAAAGACGATTATTCAACAAAATAGGTTATTTTCCAACCAAATTGTTGAGTTTTTAAGCCAAAAAGACCAATTTTTACAAAACAGTTGAATTTTCAACCAGTAAATATGGATTTTTTCCAACAAAGTTATGTGTCAACCAAATAGTTGAATTTTCTACGAAAACAGGGGAATCTTCAACCGAAAATGACGAATTTTCAACAAAATAAGTCCATTTCGAACCAAAAAGATGAATTTTTAAATAAAATGATGTATTCTTAAACAAAAGGGTGAATTTTAATGAAAAAGATTAATTTTCTACAAAAAAATACGAATTTTCAACTAAAATGATGAATTTTCAACAAAAAAGTTTCAACATAAATTGTTCAACTTTTAACCGTATTTAAACCAAAGAAGATAAATTCTCATCAAAAAATATAATACATAGTTCGATATTTCAACAAAAAAGATTTAAATTTTAAATTAAAAACTAGCAATTTTAGATAAATTGCAATTTGTTATCAGGATTCATAGTAATTCAATTGTTAGCCCTTTTTATACATTTTACATACGAACTAATTATTATTTTATTCTCTAATTTTCTCGGCTCTAAGGTGCCAAATTTACTGAAAACAATTGAATTTTTACATTCTTCACACGTTTTTAAATAATACAATTAATTACTTCATTCATTTCGTTATTTCAGGCAAAAAATGTAACCCGAAGTAATCTTTTCATCAAATAAGTAACTTTTTAGTAACCGCGGATCAAAAAAGTAACTCAGTTACTAAAAAGTAACCCGTTCCCAGCCCTGTAACTGTAAATTGAAATATTATATTGTTGGTTTATAAATTTAGCTTTTTTAGTTTAAAATTGAATTATTTTGTTAAAAAATCCTTTTTTTGTTATGAAAAAAAAAAATATTTTTTTGAAAATTCGTTTTTTTTTTGGTTGAACATTTATTTTTCTGACATTTTAACTATTCTAATCTTAATTGAAAATTGATTTTTTGGTAGAAAATTAATCTTTTGGGTTGAAAATTCAACTAACTATTTGGTTAAACATTCATATTTTTGGTTCAAGATTCATCATGTTAGTTAAAAATTCATTTCTTTGGTTGAAAATTTATCTTTTTGACTTGAAAACACAACTAAAAAGTGTTTTAAATATATTTCGAAAAAAAATTTATTTAGCATTAATATTATTAATCTTCTAGGTGTATGGTTGGTTTTATACCTAGAAGAATTTAGAAACTGGGATATCGTAGCAACCCTGAATAAGGCACTGTTTAATGCGAACAATATGTTTTCTATTACTTTGACTTCTTTTATCATTTAAATTTAGCACCCTTTCCAATTTGAAGCGATGCATTTTCCCGCGAAATGTAAATAATGTAATTATTATTAATAAAAGTAGAAAATACGATTTTTTAAATCCTAATTCAATATGCTCATAAATGCTCATTAAATTCTCAAAGCACATAAAGGTCGAGCATATTCTCGAGCATATTCTGATGCTCGTGAGCATTTCTCCGAGCACTTAAACCCCTTAGAACACTAGTGAAGCCTGCAGTATAAATAAGTATAAAATAAGGATACAACCTTGATTAGCAGTAGAAAGAGCGCTCAGTCCTTGTATCGATGCGATGACTTCTTACCATCTCGATGGCCCGAATGCCGCGATTTTGATCTCGACCTCCGTCGATCCCTGGACCTGGATCGACTGGTCCGCCTCTTATTCCTGTACGAATAAGGCGACGGCCGTCTGCGATCCTTGGACCTGCTGCGTGATCTTCTCCTCTCCCTCGACCTGGACTTGCTCCGTCTCATCACGTACGACGGACTCCTCCTTCTTCCCCTGGAATGCGAACGAGATCTCCTCTTTCCTCGCGAGTGAGACCGGGAAAACCTTCTCCTGACGGAGTGCGATCTAGACCTCGGTCTTGACCTGGATCGCGTCTTTTCTCGTTTACGATTCCGAGACCTGGACCTGTGCTTTCTCCTGGACCTGTAACTACCAGAGGATGGTGAACGGTACCCCTTACGAGATTTAACAGATCTAGACCTGGACTTGCGTCTCCTGGCACGATCAGAAGATCGAGAAGTTGACTTCCTCCCTCTCGACTTGCTCCGGCTTTTCGACTTCTTTTTTCTCTCCTCGCGAGCACTATCCTTTCGTGACCTTGCAACCTTGGCCGAACTGTGACTCGTTTCTGAACTCGTCGATTCATTACTGCTCGAGTCCGAGTCGGCTGATTTCGTTGGAGAATTCGCCTTCGCCGTGTCGGTCGTGACAATTTGCTGCTGCGGCGTTTGCCCACCGCTCGACACAGTTTCTGACGCTTCTCTTTGATTATTTATCGTTTCTTTCTCAACTAAATTATGACGTCAGAAATTACGCTTTGGCATAAAACAGGGCATGATTTTATTTTTCGTTGAAACATACCTGAATCTCTGCTGCTAGAATTACCAGTATGATTTTTCTGCTGTTTGTGACTACTCTGCTCCTCCTGACGTTCCTCCTCTTCTTCCTCTTCTTCCTCAGCTAGGCGGGCCTCAATTTCCTCCTCGGTCTTTTTGAATGCTTGCTGTCGTCGCCTCAGCGTTTCCTGAATCAAAATCCAATTAATTAATTATTGAAAAAAATACTTAAATTTTCCACTAAAAAATATCAATTTTTCACAAAAAATGGAATAGTTAAACTTTCAGTTGAAAAAGTTAATTTTCAACAAAAAAACGGATTTTCAACGCAATAGTTCCATTTTCAACCAAAGTGATGAATTTTCAAATAAAATTATGAATCTTTATCTGGAATAGTTAAATTTGAAACCAAAAAGATAAATTTTCAACTAAAATGATGAATATTTAACTGGAACACTTGAATTTTCAACCAAAAAGACGAATTTTTAAAGAAGATTACATTTTAAATAAAAAGATTAATTTTCTACCCAAAAATACAAATTTTCAACCAAATAGTTAACTTTTGAACTGAAAAAATAATCATTTTCAATCAAAAATGGAATAGTAACATTTTTAGTTTAAAAAATTATTTTTAAACCAAACATAAGAGTTTTCAACCAGAACAATGAATCTTTAACTGAAATAGTTAAATTTTCAAACCAACAAATTAATTAATTACCAAAACTTTAATAATTAAATTTCAAGTTAAAAAAATTAATGTTTAACCAAACCGATGAATTTTCAACAACGACTATGGAATTTTCGATTGGAATAAGTTACATTTTCAGTTAAAAAAATTACTTTCAACAAAAAAAAACTAACTTTTAACAACAACGAAAACTAACTTTCAAAATAATAGTTACATTTTCAAACAAAGTGATGAATTTTCAAATAAAATTGTAAATATTTAACTGCAATAGTTGAATTTCAAACCAGAAAGATGAATTTCTAACTGAAATGATGAATCTTTAACTAGAATAATTAAATTTTTGACCAAAAAGATTAATTTTCAACCAAGAAGATTAATTGCTACAAAAAAGACGAATTTTCAACTAACAAAGATAATTTTCCAACCAAAAATTGAATAATTAAATTTTTAGTCAAAATGAATGTTCAACCAAAGACATGAATTTTGAACTAAAATTATGAAATATTCAACTGGAATAATAGTTACATTTTCAGTTTAATAAAAATAATAATTTTCAACCAAAAAACATCCAAAGAAAAAACAAATTTTCAATCAAACAGCTCATTTTTCAACCACAGAAATGAATTTTTAATTAAAACGATGGATCTTTAACTAAAAAAAAATTAATTTTTAACAAAAGAGTTTAACTTTCAACCAAATAATTTTATTTCCAGCCTAAAAGATGAATTTTCAACTAAAATGATAAATATTTGAATTTTTAACTGAACAGAAGAATTTTTAAACAAGAAGATTAACTTTCAAAGAAAAATAAGATAATTTTCTACCAAAAAATTTTCAATTAAAAAAGACAAATTTTTATCCAAATTGTGGAATTCCGAACTTGAAAATAATAATTTTCAACTCACAATGGAACAGTTAAATTTTCATTTAAAGAAATTAATTTTCAACCAAACTGATGAATTGTCAACTAAAATTATGAATCTTCAACTAAAATGATGAATCTTCAACTGGAATAGTTGAATTTTATGCCGAATAGATGAATTGTCAACCATAAAGATTAATTGACTACAAAAAAAAGATGAATTTTCCACAAAGTACATACATTTTCAAACAAATAGTTTAATTTTTAAATGCAAAATATCAATTTTCAACCAAATAGTTGAATTTTCATTTTAAAAAAATAAATTGATTTTCAAGAAAGTAGTTACATTTTCAACCAGAGATGAATTTTAAATTAAAATGATGAATCTTCAACCAAACAAATTAATTTTTAACAAAAGTTTAACTTTTAACCCAGCAGTTGAATTTTTAACTAAAAAACGATGAATTCGCAACGAACAATGTAAAAAAATTTCTATTATAATTCAGAAATATTTCTTCTCTGAAATACTACTTCTACTCTGAAAACTGCTTGAAGTACTTTTATTACCTAAAATTTAAAAGAGGGAACTTTCAAATTGTGACGAATTCTGACTTGGAAGAGCGATTTTTGAAAATTCCTTTCTTCTAAATCCGAATTATAATTCCTTTAAAAAATTCCCATTCCATGTAAAAAATTCCCTGTTCCAAGTGAAATTATATTTCTTGAATTTTTCTATAATCAGAAGTAAATTCCCGGCTTTTAAATTGAATTCCCGATCATTTCCCGGTCAATAAAATTCCAGGTCATTTCCCGGTTTCCCGGTCAAGTCGCCACCCTGGTGGAACTCTTTTCAAATTTAAACTTTTCAAATTAAACCTTAACAATTTTCTTTATTCAAACGCTCAATAATTTACATGTATAAAATGGAAGCTTTTAACATTTTTCAACTAAAAAATGTTAAATTAAATACCGTTAAAGGGTAACATTTTTTATTTCAAACATTTATAAATTCAACAATTCGAATATTTCTAGTTAAAAAATACAAATCCAGGCTATTATTTTGAACCAAGGTATCCACTCAAATCCTGGAAAAAATTTCCTGACAATTCCGAGTTTTTTTTTCAGGTATCTCAAGTTTTTTCCAGGTATAATGTTTCTATAGTACCGATCCATTCAAATATTTCGTATTTTTTAAAAACAATTTTCAACGAAAATGATGAATATTCAACTGAAATAGACCAATTTTGAACCAAAAAAGAGCTTTTAACAGAAGAGTTTAACTTTCAACCAAAAAGATGAATTTCCAAACAAGAAGATTAATTTTCTGCCCAAAAATACGATTTTTCAACAAAATAAATGAATTTTCAACTAAATAAGACAAATAATAATGGAATAGTTTAAAAAAATTAATTTTCCTCCCAAAATAAAAATTAATTTTCAACAAAAAGGTTACATTTTCAACCAAAGTGATGAAATAGAAATATAGATTCGAAATAGGAAATTCTGAAAATTATAAAATTGCCGACATATATAAAAATCCCGACTTCGAAAATTCCCAAATAATGAAATTTCCGACAGAAAATTGCCGAATTATAAAATATCCGATACTGAAAAATTCCCGACACTAGTAAATGATCGAATTTAAACAATTAAAAAAATTGAGCAATAACTTTTAAAAAACTACGATGCACATTTTCAAAAAAAAACTAGTATTGATAATTTTTTTTCAATTATTATTATTTTAAATTTAAACAATAATGTTAAAAAATATACTGAGCATTTAAACAAAAATTTTCTTTGTACAAAATATTTCAATATTGTACTTTTCATAAATAAATAATGTTGATTAAAAATAATTTTTTTAACTCTTTAAATTCGGGAATTTGACAGTGTCGGATATTTTATAATTCGGCAATTTTCTAAAGTGAATTTTATTATTTGGAAATTTTCAAATTCGGTAATATAAACTGTCGCGAATTTTCAAATGCGGGATTTTATATTTTTATATCTCTGCAATTTTATAATTTCAGGAATTTTCTATTTCGAACATTTTCTTTTTCGGGAATTTTCTTTTTCGGGATTTTTTTACTCGCCCCTTGCAATGCTCTAAATTGAAGAATGATTCAATACATTTGTAAATTACATTAACATTTTTTTTAACCGAATATTTTTTAAGTTTGATGTTAAATTATTTTTATTTTAGGTCGTTTTAAATTACTAGTTGTTCAATTGTTATTTATACATTTTTTTTTAAATCTTTTTAAATTAATTTTTCAAAATAAAAAATCATTAAAAATTTTCCCACGAATCTTAAGAAAAAGTTGGTATTGTCTTGAAACTTTTCAAAATCCTTAGAGCTTCAAAATATTCAAAAATGTACATTTTGTTTACAAAATTTTGAAATATTTTCAAATTTTTTATTATTTTTTCAGAATTTTTCAGAAAATTTTTAAATGATTCAAATTTTTCCAACTTTTTTTAATACTGCAAAATTAAAAAAGTTGCCTTAAAATCTTCCAGATTCTTTTTTTAAAATGTTGGACAATTTTGAAATCTTTTTAAATATTCTCTTTAAATTAATTTTTCAAAATAAAAAATCTTAAAAATTTTTCCCGGGAATCTTACAAAAAAAAAAAACGAATTTTCCACAAAATATATTTTTTTTTCATAAAAAAATGAGTTTTTAACCAAAAATATAAGAATTAAATTTTCAGTTAAGACAATCAATTTTCAACCAAAAAAAAAATGAATTCTCAACAAAATAATTAAATTTTAAACTAAAAAAGGTAAATTTACAAACCAAAAATATAATATTTCAATTTGCAGTTAGAAAAGTAAATTTAAATAAAACGACTATCAGACAAATTAAGTAAATTTTAACTAAAAATATAAATTTTTAAGCAAAAATGGAATAGTTATATCCTCAGTTAAAAAAAGTAATTTTCAACTAAAAAGAAATGAATTTTCAACCAAAGAAATGAATTTTTTAATAAAATGAATCTTCAACCAAGAATATAAATTTTTAACCAAATAGTTAGTTGAATTTTCAACTCAAAAGATTAATTTTCTACTAAAAAGGCTCATTTTCAACAAAGTACATAAATTTTCATCTAAAAAAAATAAATTCTAAACCAAAATTAGAATAGTTAAAATGTCAGAAAAATAAATGTTCGACAACAAAAAAACGAATTTTCAAAAAAATATTTTTTTTTCATAAAAAAAAATGATTTTTTAACCAAAAATATGAAATTTTGACCAAATGGTGGATTTTTCAATCCAAAAGATGAATTTTCTATTAACAAAAAAAAAACGAATTTTCAACTAAATAGTTTTTTTTTCCAATGAGAGAAATGAATTCTTAACAAAAAATAGAATAGTTAAATTGTCTACTAATCAGATAATTTTTTAACGAAAAAGCTTATATTTCTATAAAAAAAGGTAAATTTCCCACAAAAAATGGAATAGTTAAAGTGAATTTTCAACTAAAATGATGAATCTTCAACTAAAAAAATGTAATTTTCAACCAAATACATGCATTTCAAACTGAAAAGATAAATTTTATACCAAAAATAAAGTAGGATAATTTTCAGGTAGTAAAATAAATTTCCAAACAAAAAACAAACTAATTTTCAACCAAAGAAATTAATTTTTAACCAAAAATATAGAATTTCAACTAATGAGAGTAGTATTTTATAAAAAAGACGGATTTTCAATAAATAGTTAAATTTTCATCGAAAACAGGTAAATTATCAACTAATAATAGAATAGTTAAATTTTTCAGTAAAAAAAATTAATTTTCAATAAGATTAAAGTAAATTTTCAACGAAATAGTATAATTTTCAACCAAGAAGATTCAAATTCTATCAGAAAACATGAATTTTCGACAAAAATGTAAGTTATATTTCCAGTTTAAAAAATGAATTCTAAATAAGAAAAATCTCATTTTCAACCAAAAAGATCAATTTTCAAATTTTCTACCGAATATAAAGCAGGATAATTTTCAGTTAGTAAAATAAGTTTTCAAACAAAAAACAAACGAATTTTCAAAAAAACAGTTAAATTTTCAACCAAAGAAATGAATTTTTAACCAAAAAGATGAAATGTCAACTAATGAGAGTACTCTTTTACCAAAAAAAGACGGATTTTCAACAAATATAGTTCAATTGTCACTGAAAACGGATAATCGACTAAAAATAGAATAGTGAAATTTTCAGTAAAAAAATTAATTTTCAATAAAATTAAAGTAAATTTTCAACGAAATAGTATAATTTTCAACCAAGAAGATTAAATTTCTATCGAAAAAGATCAATTTTTGACAAAAAGTGGAACAGTTCCATTTTCAGTTCACAAAATTAATTCTAAATAAGAAAAAAATTATTTCCAACCCAAAAGATCAATTTTCAACCAATAAGATAAATTGTCAACCAAAATAGATGAATTTTTAACAAATTACATGAATTTTTAACCAAATATTTGAATTTTGAAAGGAATTTCCAACGAAAAAGATGAATTTGTCACCAAGAAGATGAAATATTCTCCCAAAAAATTAGAGTTTTCAATAAAATACAGGAATTTTAAAACAAATATTTGAATTTTCAACTTAAGATAAATTTTGAACGAAGCATGTACGAGTTAAGTTTTCAGTTAAAACAATTAATTTTCGTCTAGAAAAAATAATTTTCAACAAAATAATCAAATTTTGAACAAAAGAAAGCTTTTTAAACTAAAATGATGAATCATCAACCAAATAAATGAATTTTTAACAAATTAGTTTCACTTCCAACTAAGTAGTTGAATTTTCTACCAAAAAAGAAGAATTCTCAACGAAAAACCTGATATATTATATTTCAAACACAAAAAGGATTTTAATTTTATACCAAAAATAGTTGAATTCACCAAAAAAAGATGAATTTTCTACAAAATGGTTTGAATCCTCAAGCAAAACAGATTAATTTTCAACCAAATAATTGCGATTTTGAACCATAATAATAAAACTTTAGTTTATCGAAAATTCCCTAACTCTGTCAGGTTTTCCCTGACATTCCCTGACTTTCTGGAATTACCTGACCTGTAGCAACTCTGTAATTTAAAAAAGTTTATGTTTATTTCACTCTAGAATGTTTTTGTAAAAATATATGTACTAAGCGTGATATATATTTGTTTAAACAATAAATGCTTCAAATTCTCCTTGATGCTCGATAAATGCTGTGTTCGAGCTTAAATGCTGAGCATATTCTCGAGAGTATTTGCTCAAAATAAATTCTTGGACATTTAAGAATTCTATTGGTTACACACCTTGAGTTCCTCATCGCTATCTTCTTCCTCCGGCTGTTCCTCCTCGTACTGCTCCTCCTCTGACTCGCTGTTACTGTCGCCGTAGATGCCCAGACCTATAGCAAAAAAATCCGAATTATTCAGAATCCTTCCACTCAAAATGGAAAATTCAAGACCAGAAGATAAAAAACTTGGCATGGTTAGGGGCTGGTCAGGCGGTTCTCCTCGAGTCTGTTGTATAAACTTTTAACTCTTTCAACTTTTTCTCACTACATTCGATATCATTAAATCTTGCTGTTTTACTTTAAATTCACTTTTCTCAATCACAGACTTCACAGCCCAAAATGCTGGCTCTCAAAACAGGGGAAATCGTCTGATTTTTCACGAAAATAGGGAAATAATAGGAAATAAATAAAATAAATAATAATAATAAATAATATAAAATAATAAAAAATAATAAATAAATAAAAGTAAATGCTTTTAAATAAAATTAATGTATAGGTACCATATTGAATTCAATATGAACCGCTTAAGATTTCAAGTCAAAATATATTGCAGTTACAACCAAATAGTTGAACTTTCAAGGAAAAATACGAACTTTTTAGAAGATAATTGAATTTTCAAACAAGGAAAATAAATTTTCAATCCGAAAGAACGAATTTTCTACCCAAAAGACGAATTTTCAACAGAACAGTTGAATTTTCGAAAGAAAAAGATAACTTTCGAACAAAATAGTTTAATTGTCAACAAAATAATTGAATCTTCAACAAAATAGTCGAATTCTCAACCAACATAAATAAATTTTTATCAATAAACATTAATTTTAAGCCACACAGTTGCATTTGCAAGCAAGCAGTTGAACTTTCAAGCAAAAGTGAAGAATTAAAAAAAAATTGCATTTTTATCAAAAAAAGATTAAACTTCAACCAGTTAAATTTTTGACCAAAAAAATTGCTTTTTATCCAAATAGATCAATTTTCAACCTGAAAAAAGTATTTTCACCCAAATAGTTGAATTTTCAACCAAAAGGATGAATTTTCAAATAAAAAAGATAAATTTTCAGCTAAAAATGGAATAGTTAAATGAATTCTTAATCAACACAGATGAATTCTTAACCAGGCGTTTGCATTTTCAACCAAAAAAGATCAAATTTGAAACCATTAGAGATATTCCAAACCAAAAAGACGAATTTTCATCCAAACAATTTTTTTCAGTTAATTTTTAAGCCAAAAAGGCGAATTCTCTAGAAAATAGTTGAACTTTCAGCCCGAAAATATGAATTTTGAAATAAAAAGTTAATTTTCAACCTGATAGTTGAATTTTCTACCAAAATAATAGATTTTTTAACCCAAAAAGACGAATTTCCTACAAATCAGATTAATTTTCAACAAAAAAGTTAATTTGCAAACAAATATTAATTTTCAACAGAACACAAGAATTTTCAACTAAATAGTTGATTTTTTAAATAAAAACGATCAATTTTCAACCAAAAGTTTAATAGTTAAATTTACAGATAAAAAAATTAATTTTCAACAACAAAAACTCATTTTTATCAAAATAGTTGAATGTTCCATCAATAAAATGACTTTTGAAAGAGGTAGTTTAACTTTTAATTAAGTAGTTGAACTTTCAACAAAATAGTTAAATTTTCAACGAAGTAGATGAATCTTCAACTAATAAAATAAATTTTTAATAAAGTAGCTCATTTTTCAAAAAAGTATTTAATTTTCAATTAAAACGATTAATTTTCTACCAAAGAAGATCAATTTTCAACAAGATACAAGAATTTTCAATCAAATAGTTGAACTTTCAACTAAAAATGATCAATTTTCAGCCAAAAATGGAATAGTTAAATGCTCAGTTAAAAAAATAATTTTCAATAACAAAAAAAACGAATTTTCAACTAAATAGTAGAATTTTTAACAAAAAAATGGATTTTTAACCTATAATATATAAATATAATAGTGTACTTTTCAATTAAAAATAATTAACTTTTACCAAACGATGAGTTTTCGATCCAAAAGGACGAATTTTCTATCCAAAAAGACGAATGTTCAACAAAACAGCTGAATTTTCGACCAAGAAAAATGACTTTTTAACAAATTAGTTTGATTTTCATCCAAACAGTTGAATTTTCTACCAAATTAATAGATTTTTTAACCCAAAAAGACGAATTTTTAAGGAAACAGACGAATTTTCAAGACAAAAAGACGAACTTTCTACAAAACAGTTTAATTTTCTACCCGAAAATATGAATTTTTAATAAAATAGCTAACTTTTCAACGAAGGAGATGAATTTTCAGCTAATTAAATGAGTTTTTAACAAAGTAGTCAACCAAATAGTTTAATTTTCAACTAAAAACGATCCATTTTTAGGGAAAATTATAATAGTTCAATGTTCAGTTAAGAAATGTTCAACAACAAAAAAACTCATTTTCAACAAAATAGTTAAATCTTTAATCTATAAATTTAATTTTTGACAAAGTAGTTCAACTTTTAATCAAGTATTACAGTGCAATAACATAATTAATTTTTCAACCAAATAGTAGAATTTTTAACCAAAATAGATGAATTTTGAACCAATTATATAATAGTGTACTTTTCAATTCAAAATAATTAACTTTCAACCAAATAAAGATGAATTTCAAATTTTAGAAAATGAATGTTCTACTAAAGGATGAATTTTCAATCCAAAAGGGCGAACTTTTTATCGAAAAAGACGAATATTCAACAAAACAGTTGAATTTCCGACCAAGAAAGACGACTTTTTAACAAAGTACTTTAATTTTCAGCAAAAAAAAAACGAGTTTTCATCAAAATAGTTCAATCTTCAACCAATCAAATTTTTGACCAAAAAAGATGAATTTTGAACCAGTAATATAAGCGTACTTTTCAATTAAAAATAATTAACTTTCAATAAAAGAAGATGAATTTTGAACCAAAAAAAAAGGAAAAAAAAAGAAAATTAATTTTCTACTAAACGATAAATTTTCAATCTAAAAGGACGAATGTTCAACAAAACAGATGCATTTTCGACCAAGAAAGGTAATTTTTTAACAAAATAGTTGAATTTCCAACCAAATACTAGTAGAATTTTTAATCAAAAGAGATCAATTCTGAATCAAAAATATACTAGTAGACATTGCAATTTAAAAAAATTAACTCTCAACCAAAAATAGTTGAATTTTCCTATTGGGTTAAATGAATTAAATTTGCATTTAAGCAAAGAAACGAAAAAAGGGTAAGTTTCTTTAAAGCGGCGGAAAAATAGAAATTCTAAAAAAAGAAAAGAAATAGGGGAAAGAGTGTGAAGTCTGCAATTATCGAAAGAAATCAATCAAATTTCTCCAAATTAGATATCCAATTCCTTGAAAGCGATTCTCAGAAGAAAATTGCTTGGATTAAATGAACGAACGAGGGTTGCTATTGGCAACGATTAGTGTCAAGTAACGGACCCTCTGATCATTCCTAGGTGGACCATGCCTTGAATATCAATAGATAAAGCCACTTACCAAGTTTCCGAGTGATCTGAGCAAGAGGGGCCGTGTTGTTGAAGGATGCGACAGGGGGCTCTCCTGCAGGGGCTTACAATAGACACGCATTTAGTAACCAATTGCTGACTTCCGTTTCACATTTTGGATTCCCCCTTCCCCCTCCCTCAATCCCCTTTTGCCAAAAATGCGACCCTAAACAGCCCTCTGTCGAGAAATAGTAGAAAGATTCTCTCTCATCCTCCTCTCTGTCGCCAGCAATAATATTAACAATTATTTCCAACATTAAACAGAAATAGAAGAGACGTTTCAATTTCGGACCAAGTTCAGTTTCACAATGAATAAAAGGATTATGCAAAAATTGCAAGATTAAATTACTCTCTAGGTTCAATTTAGCCATTGTTGCCGCTGAACTTTTGATTCACATCTAGAAATCATTGGACATGTTCCGAATTTTTTTCTCTCAAATATTCATGCATAAGGTCTTCTGGCACATGAGTCCTGAAAAACGTAAATCAGGGCATTCTGAAAACATGAAACAATTAAATCTAGGAATTGAAAGACTGTTTTTAATGCTCGTCGAAGGTGTACAATGCGGCAGGCGTCGTCCGCCACAAAATAGCAGCAGAATGAAATGATCTCTGTACACGGGTAAGCAAAAGTTCGAAATATCGATCTGTTAGTTCTATCGGGTGTATCTGGGGTACCTTTGGCTCGAGCGCGGCTCCAAACCTCTCTGCACACCGACGATATCTCTTCGTTCGTTACCTCCAACAGGATCTCTGTCAGGGATCGCCGTACTTTCCACATCTGCCGAAAAAAAAAAACAGGGGAAATAGGATAAATTTGCAAACAAAAAAATGGGAAATAGGGAAATAATTTAAAAAAAAAATAAAACTAGTCAAAGTGGACGCCATGCGCCTACAAAAAGGGGTTGCGTAGCCTATTAAGATGTTAATTAGGTTTCAAAAATCTCCCCCCTCCCACTCCTCTCTTCTTCTATCCTATCCTGTCCGATAATATCCGATCCTATCCAATTATATCTTATTCCTTCCCCTCCCTGAACATTCCCCACCCATACTTCCTGTCCCGTCTCCTCCTCTACAGTCCCACCCATCCCATACTTATCAACCCCTCCAGTACTTTGCCTAATCAGGATGGCGATTCGGCGGACGATTTCAAATTCCCGATCATTTCCTGGTTTTTCCCGGTCGAGTTTTTCAATTTTCCCGGTCAACTAAAAGTAACATATTCATATTTTCCGCAAAACGCAAACATTTATTTTAATTGATGACGTTCATTCTAATCATCTTTTAACATAACAGAGCAAAACATTGCAAAATAAATGCATTTTGAAAAAAAGACATAAATTTTCCACTAAAAAATATCATTTTTTTACAAAACATATCAATTTTTTACAAAAAAATGGAATACTTACACTTTCAGTTAAAAAAATTAATTTTCAAACAAAACGATGAATTTTCAAACAAGATTAATTTAAAAAAAAAATTATTTTCTACCAAAAAACACAATTTTTCAACAAAATACATTAATTTTTAACGAAATAGTAGAATTTTTAATTAGAGAAGACGAATTTTCAACCAAATAGTTGAATTTTAAACTAAAAAAAAAAAATTCAACCAAAAATGGAATAGTAACATTTTTAGTTAAAAAAATTAATTTTAAACCAAACATAAGAGTTTTTAACTAAAACAATGAATCTTCAATTGAAGTAGTTGAATTTTCAAAACAAAAAAATTAACTATGGAATTTTCAATTGGAATAAGTTAAATTTTCAGTTTTAACTTTAAAAAAAATCCCGTTCAATGTAAAAAATTTCCTGTTTCAAGTGAAATTATATTTCTTTACCGAAACTCCCTGTCCTAAAATAAAAACCACAATTATTTTCTCAAATTCCCTGTTTCAAGTCAGATAAATGAGGAGTAGGCGAATAAAAAGTGAAAAATCCATTTTTTGAAAAATATTGAGAAAATGATTGTTTCTGTATGTTTAGAATATCATCAATTCAATTATCAAACTTAAGTCAGCGAAAAAATCTCACAGAGCAAACAATTGCAAAAGGTTTTTCTTATAATGGAAAAAATAAAAATTCTTTCATAAAGCATAGATAAAAATGTTGACTTTTTTACCTAAAAAGTTGAATTTTTAACCCACAAAAATAAATTTTCAACCAAGAAGATTAATTTTGTACCAAAAAGACGAATTTTGAACAAAATAATAAATACAAATAGTTGAATTTTTAACTGAAAGTAGTCAATTTTCGACAAAAAATTGAATAGTTAAATTTCCAGTTTAAAAAAATTATTTTCAACAATAGAGATCAACCCTTAACCAAAAAAATCAATTTTTAATAAAAAAGTTGAGTTTTAAAGCTAAAAAAGCCGAAGGTTTTTAAAAACATTTTACTTTCAAACCCGAAAAGATGAATTTTCAACAAAAAAGTTAATATTCAACTAATAAAGATGAATTTTCAAACAAATAGTTGAATTTTTAAATAAACAAATAATTTTTAACCATACAGTTGCATTTACAACCAAATAGGTGAACATTCAAGCAAAAGAAATGAATTTTCAACAAAAAATATTAATGTTTAACCCACTTGTTGAATTTTCAGGCCAAAAGAAAACTAATTTATTACAACATAGTTGAATTTTTCACCAGAAAATATGAATTTTTAACAAAAAAGATGAAACTTCTACCAAAATAGTTGAATTTTCAATTTAAAAAAAGATGAATTTTCAACCAAGAAGATTAACCTTCTACCAAAAAACGAATTTTCAACAAAATAGTTAAATTTCCAACTAACGATATGAATCTTTAAACAAAAAAAATCAAACAAAAAATCAATTAGTTCAACTTTAAAGCAGGTAGTTCAAATTTCAACCAATGAAAATGAATTTTCAAAGAAAAATGTAATACTTGATACCTGAACCAACAAAGATTCGCCTTTTCGACTTCAAAATTCCACAATTTGGTTGACATTTTTCTATTCTTGACAAATTTTTTTGTTTGGTTTAAAAATTCATTTCTTTCGGTTAATAATGCAACTCTTTGGTTGAAAATTAATCTGTTTTGGTCGAGGATTCAACTATTTTGTTGCAAATTCGTCCTGTTTGGTTGAATTCATTTTTTTTTTTTTTTAATTTAAAAAAAAAGTAGTTGCATTAACTTGCATTTACGATTAAAATAATTTTTTCGGGTTGAACATTGAACTGTATTGTAAAAAAATTAGTTTTCTTTTTAGCTTAAAATTTCAACAATTTCATTCAAAATAGTTGAATCCTCAACCAAAAGAGATTAATTTCTAACCAAAAAGTTGCATTTTTAATTGAAAAAGATAAATTTTCAAAGAAAGAAAGATTTGCAACTAAGAAAGATTTTTCAGTCAAGAAAAAAATTTTCAAATAAATTGTGGAATTTTTGAGTTGAAAAGGCCAATTTTCTACAAAACAGTTAAATTTTCAACCCGAAAATACGAATTTTCAACACAAAAGATAATTTCCAACAAAACTGTAAAATATCCAACAAAAGAGATCAACCTTTAAGCAAGAAAATTAATTTTTATCAAAAAGGTTTAGTTTTCAAGATAAAAAGTCGAATGATTTAGAAAATATTTGACTTTTAAACCCAAAAAGATTAATTTTCAACAAAAAAGTTAAATTTTAATCAAATAGTTGAATTTTAAACAGAAAAAGATACATTTTCAAACCAGAAGACTAATCACAGGACATGAATTTGCAAGGCAAAAAGAAAAATTTGCAACGAAGAAAAAATTTTCAATTAAGAAAGAAACAAAATTTCAGCCAAATTTTGGAATTATCAACCCAAAAATATGAATTTTCAAGAAAAAAAAAGTTAATTCGTTAACCAAAGAAATGACTGTTTTACAAACTGGTTCAACTGACAAGAAAGGAGTTGAATTCTCAACCAAAAAAGATGACTTATTAACAAAATAGTTAAATTAAAAAAAAAAGTGAAATTTTCAACTAAGAGATGAATTCTGAACCAAAAATATAAAAGTAGACTTTTCAATTAAAAAGAATTAACTTTCAACAAACAAACAAAAAACGTTTGGACCACAAAAAGAATTTTCTATCTAAAAAGACGAATGAGCAACAAAAAAGTTAACTTTCCGACCAAGGACATGAATTTATAGCCAAGAATGAAAAAAAATGTCAACCAAATTTTGGAATTTTTAAGCCACAAGTGTCAATTTTCTACAAAATAGTTGAATTTTTTACAAAAAAGTTGAACTTTCTACAAAACAGTTGAATTTTCAGCAAAAAAGTTAATTTTCAACAAAATAGTTAAATTTTCAACCACAGAAATGAATCTTCAACTTCAAAAATTATTTTATTACAAAGTAGTTCAACAAAGTAGTACAATTCTCAACAAAAAATATGACTTTTTAACAAAATAGTTGAATTAAAAAAAAAAGATAATTAAATTGTAGACAAAATAATTCAATTTTTAACCAAAAGAGATGAAATCTGACCCAAATTTATAACAGTAGACTTTTAAATTAAAAGGAATGAACTTTCAACCAAAAAGAGTTGGATTTTCTTATTGAGTTCTATGGATTCAATTCGAATTTAAGCGAAAAAGCGATCAAAAAAGAAGTTGATTGAAAACAGGGGAAAAAGAGGAATTATTTTTTAAAAAAGGTGGAATAGGGGAAAGATAATTCCTAGTTTTTTGAAAACTACGCAATTGGGACTTTCATAAAACTAAAACTGACCACTTCCTGCAGGATTTCTTCTCGGGAGCGCTTCGGTGCGGGGGGGATGTTGGGGGTAGAAACCGGACTTGCTTCTTTCGCTGAACGAGAGTCGGGCGAGTCCGCATCTCTGAAACGCGATCGTCGAGGTCGAACCAGGTCGGGGCTACGGTCCTGATTTCTCTCTCCATCCTCATACCTCGATCCTGTTTCTTCTTCTGTTTCCTTCTCCGAGTCCGAATCCTACATTCAAAGTTTATTATTGGATTTTAATACGAAACTGGCCATTTCAACCAATGAAAAAAATTCCTCTTACTCTTAAAAACTCTCAAGACTGAATTTAAAAAAAATTAAGTTATCAAAACTGGACTGCAAATTGAAGCACTCAAGGTGGAATTCTTTTGAATTTTAAACTTTTACAATTCAAGGGTAAAACATTTTTTATTTCGAAATTTTGAATTCAAGCGCTGAATAATTTACACGTATAAAATGGAATCTTTAACACTTTACAATTGAACAACTTTAAATTAAATGACGTTAATGCTTTAAACTCTAAATGGAAGAACGAACCAACAAATTTGTACATTTTCAAGATTTTAAGCAACTTTAATTTAGAAACATCAAAAATTAAAAGTTTACGATTTTTTTTAAACTGAACACTTTTTAAAGTAAAGGTTAAATTATTTTATTTTTAAGTCGCTACAAATTAATAATATTTCAATAGTTATTTATGCATCAAAACTTCGTTTTGAATATTCTTTTTAAATTATTTTAAAAAATGAAAAATAACTTAAAATTTTCCCAGGAATCTTAAGAAAAAATGTTCATTATATTAAAACCTTTCAAATCCTCAAAAAGCCACCAAATTTTATTCCGAAATCTTCTCTTTCAAGAAAGATCCAAACTTTTCCTAAAGCTTTCAATAAATCCTGAAAAATTAAATAAATTGGAAATCTGTTGAATCTTTTAAAATATTCTCTTAAAATTAATTTTTCAAAATAAAAAATCATTTTCAATTTTCCTCGGAATCTTAATAAAATTTTTCATTCTTTTGCAACCTTTCAAAATGCTTAAAAAACTCCTAAATTTTTTGTTCGGAATCTTTAAAAATCTATATTTTGTTTTAAATTTTTTGAAATATTCTCAAGCTTTCAATTATTTATTAATCTTTTCAAAACTTCTAAACATCTCCTAAATTTACTCGAATTTTCAATCAATGAATAATTGTTCAACTGTTATTTATACATCAAAATTTAAAAATTTCAATTACAAATAAAAAAAAGGCTTTTTGTTTTAAACAATTCACTTTCAAATTGTTTAGTCTTGAATATTTGACTTAGAATTGATCATTTTTAATAATCAGTCAAACATTGCTAAATATTTAAAAAATCTTATTTTCTTTCATTAAAAAATTTCAATTTCAATAGGTTAAAAATGGAATATTTTAAACTGAAACAATATAGGAATTATTTGAATTTAACGTTAAAATCTGTAAATTGTTTAATTTTAAACAGAATTAGAATCGTCCTGCAAAATAAATTGTTCAATTTTTGATATTCAAAATAAAGTTCAATTTTAAAAATCATTAAAAAATGTATATTTACAGTTGATCAACTTAAAACCTTTTTTATCCCAAATTTTCAAATTCAAACGCTTTTAATTTTTACAAATAAGAAAATTGTACAAAATTAAAAATAAAAAGTCTGAATGTAAAAAATACCAAATTTACCCTCTTTGCACTTAATAAAAATGTAAAAATAAAAAATTGGCTTCTTCCAATTCATAAAAACAATTATTAACCGAAATTTCCTCCTTTACAAATAAATAAAAATTTTAAAAATAAAAAATTACCCACTTTAAATTCAGAATAAAAGATTGAAAATGAAAAGTTCCTCTCTTCAACTCAATAAAAATGATAAGAAGAAACAATTATCTCTTACAATTAAAAAAAAAAATAACCAAAATTTCATCCCATCCATGTCAATAAAAAATGAAAACAAAAAAAGGGCCTCTTTCAATTCAGAACAAATATAGAACCAAAATTTCCTCCCAAGTCAATAAAAATGTTAAAAATAAAAACTTATCCTTTTTCCAAATCAGAAAATATTGATAACCAAAATTTTCTTCTTTCCCACTCGACAAAATTCTTAAAAATATAAACTGTCCCTCTGTCAATAAAAATGTAAAAAACAAAAAATTTCCTCTTCTATTTCGAAAAAAAATTAAATACCAAACTTCCTTCCCTTTCTTTTTAAAATTGTGAAATTCAAACGTTTTTTATACATAAATCCTTTTAAGTTTATTAATTTAAATTTTATTTATTTTAATTTTATTTTAATTGTTCAATTGTTATTTATACATCAAAAATCCAGTAATTTCACTTACAAATTAAAATTTTTGAAATAAAACATGTAAAATTGTAACGTTCAAAGTTTAAATTTAGTACTCTCAAATTTTAACGATTCAAGGCTTTATATTTCAAAAGATTCAGTTTCGAATGGTTTAGTCTTGAATATTTGATTTATAATTGCTAATTTTTAATGAACAGTCCAATATTGCTAGATATTAAAAATTTTTCTTTTTTTAATGAAAATTTTCCAATTTGAAATTGTTTTTAAATTAAAAACAGTTTATAAAGTTTCAATTGGACTTCAAATTTGGTTTAACTACTAAGACCAATTTTCAACTTTAAAATCTGTAAATTGCTTAATTTCCAACAGATTCAGAATCGTCTTGTAAAATGAATTACTGTTCCATTTTTAGCACTGGAACTACGGTTCAGTTTTAAAAATCAATTATTAATTTATATTTACATTTGATAAACTTAAAACTTTGTTATCCAAATTGTTCGAATTCAAACGCTTTTAATTTGTAATTGTTTAAATATTCAAAACTGAATTTTCAAATTATTTAAATTGAAAATGTGAATTTATAAATAAAGACCTAAAATTAATGATATATTATTACAATTCATATTTTGCAGTTTTCATTTATAAGAAATGAGTCCTTAATCCACTGGAAAATATTTCTATTTGATTAATAATTTAATAAATCCGAGAATAAATCGTGTTTACCCTCGTTTTTACTTGTCAATAACAAATTATGACTAAAGCTATAAAAGTACTTTTAGAGGAATTTTATGCAAATTAGGGGACCAGGGTGTCTACTCAAATCCTGGAGAAAAATTCCCTGACAATTCCAGGTTTTTTCCAGGTATCTCAAGTTTTTTCCAGGTATAATTTTTCATAGCATGGAGCCATTTAAATATTTCGCATATTTTAAAACAATCGACTCGGAATATGTATACAGTTTCGCGAGTTTATTATAAATAATGTTTTTTTTCAGTTTCTAGGAATTCAATTAATATTACAAGATATTCTTAAATATTTTAGCACGATAAATTAATTAAATAATACTAAAAACATAATTAATCATTTTTTGAATTTGTCTCTTAAAGTCCACGAACTTGAATAATAATTCAAACAAATTTTTATTTTATCTACTTATACTTAGAATTCAGTGCATATTTTGGTAAAATTAATGTGGGCACTATATGAAATTCAATTTTCAATTTAAACCGATTAAAATTCCTAACTTTTCAAGTAAAAATTTGGATTTTAAAAAAGATAAATGATTTTTTAACCAGAGAGTTTAATTTTCAAGGAAAAGATTAATTTTCTACCAAAAAGACGATTTAAAAAATAAATGCATTAATTCTTAATTAGACAGTTGAATTCTCAACTAAAAAAGATCAATTTTCAAACAAATAGCTGAATTTTGAACTAAAAAAGATAAGTTTTCAGCCAAAAATGGAACAGTTGAATTTTCAGTCAAACAAATTAATTTTCCACAAAAAAAAAACAGATTTATTTTAAAAACAAATTTAATTTAACTTTCAACCAAGTAGTTTTATTTTCAAGCAAAAAAATTGAATTTTCAACCAAAATTATGAATATTTAGCTGGAATACTTGAATTTTCAACCAAGAAGATGAATTTTCTACCACAAAGACGATTTTTCAACAAAATAAATGAATTTTCAACTGAAATGATCAATCTTTAACTGAAATAGTTAATTTTTCGACCAAAAAAATGATTTTTCAACCAAGAAGATTAATTTTTACTAAAGAAGACGCATTTTCAAGAAATACATGAATTTTCAATTAAAAAGATAAATTTTCAACAAAGAATTGAATATTTGAATTTTCAGTTAAAAATTAACGTTTAACCAAAGAAATGAATTTTCAACTGAAAGGATGTAATTTTCAACTGGAATAGTTCCATTTCACGGAAGAAAAAAAAACTAATTTGCAACAACAAAAAAACTAATTTAAAAAAAAAATGTTACATTTTTAAACAAAGTGATAAATTTTCAACTGGAATAGTTGAATTTGAAACTAAAAACATGAATTTTCAACTAAAATTATGAGTCTTTAACTAGAATCATTAAATTTCAAACAGGAAGATTAATTGTCAATCCAGAAGATTAATTTCTACCAGAAAAGTCAACATTTTCAACTAAAACAGATAATTTTCCAACCAAATATTGAATAGTTACATTTTCAGTAAAAAAATATTTTTCAACAAAAAAAAAAACAAACAAATTTTCAACAAAATAGTTAAAGTTGCAACAAGAATAGTTAAATTTTCAGTAACAAAAATATTTTTCAGCCAAAGAAAGAAACGAATTTTTAACAAAATAGCTCGTTTTTCAACCAAGGAGATGAACTTTCATTTAAAATGAATCTTTAACAACAACAAATTAATTTTTAACAAAAGAGTAACTCTCAACTAAGTAATTAAATCTTCATTCAGAAAAGATGAATTCGGAACGAAAAATGTAGTAGTTGATATATCAACCAGAAAAGAACGAATTTTCAACAAACTGCACGAATTTTCAACTAAAACCGACCAATTTTCAGCCAAAAACAGAATAGTTAAATTTTCAGTTTAAAAAATTGATTTCAAACAAAAAAAAAACGATTTTTCAATAAAACAGTTCGATACAGTAATATAAAGCTACTTTTACAAATAAAGAATCATTGTTATTCAATTTAATATTGCAATTAAAAAAAAATTAAGCATCCTCTCGAAAAAAATCTCTGACTTTAAAAAAAAAATCCCTGACATTTCCAGGTTTTTCCAGGTAGGGTAGACACCCTGGGGACATTTAGGAAAAAATCTCCAAATAGGGGACTTTTAGGGGTCAAAAATAAAAAAGGGGACTTTGGGGGAAATATCGTACAAACTGTGAAGCCTGCATTTAAGTTAATTTTGAAGAAAACGATTCGAGAAATTGAGAAGTGAGAATCTCTTACGAATTTGCTCTTGCTCGGATTTAGAACAGCACGAGCCTCGTCTTCGGCTTGCTTACGAGCCTCGAGTTCTTGCTTCCTCAATTCATCCTGTCTTTCTCTTTCGACTGCTTTTTGTTTTTCCCTCTCCATTTTTTCTAAGCCTTCTCGAATCCATGCAGGTAATTGCCTTCGTTTGGCTGCATCTGTAAAGGAAGAGATGTTTTAAATTTTCAAAAAAAAAAAAAAAAATCAGAAAGTTAAATAAAAAAATGATTGAATTACCCATCGTGAAGGCATCTTCTTCAGGAGTTAGTTCTCTATCATCCCTGCCTCTCATTGGATCCATACCTCGCATGGTAGGTATTCTGCTATGGTGTCTCATTCCTTTTAAAAATGGAGGAGGTTGAGAAGAAACAACACCTGTTTGATCCCCAGACCAATAGGCCGGCACCTGTAAATAAAAATGGTTCTTTTTTAATTAAAGAAGATCCTTAAATGGGGATTTTACATCAATCTAATTTTGGAAGCCGATTTTGAAGTACAAAACAGGGCGGGCAGACTTCATTTTCAAAATTCCCTGACTTTTCTCGGGCCAATTTTTCATTTTCCCTGACCGTTACTATTCAAAGACCAGCATTTTTAACACCGAAAATTTTATAAATGAAATAAAACAATTTCAGATTAAAATTAAAAAATTTGAAATTTATTTCTTCAACCAGAAAAAGATGACTTTTCTACTAGAAAAGATGAATGTTCACAAAACAGTTGAATTTTTAACCGAATTGTTGAATTTTCAAACAAAAAAAGATTAAACTTTCACCAAAACCAGTTGTGTTTTCAACTAAATAATTAAATTTTTTACAAGATAGTTGCATTTTCAACTAAATAATTGAAGTTTTTAGAAGACAGTTGAATTTCCAACAAAAAAGATGAATTTTTAATCCGAAGGGATGAACTTATAGACGAATGTGCAACAAAAATTTGAATTTTCGATAAAAAATATAAATTTTTAACAAAATACTTGAATTTTCAAGACAATAATGAAATTTTCAAAAATATAGTTGAATTTTTTAACAAATACTTGTATTTTCTACCTACAAAGATGAATTTTCCACCAAAAAGTCGTATTGTCAAACAAAAAATATTACACTTCAACCAAAATGAGTTGCATTTTCAACTAAATAATTACATTTTTTAGAAGAAAATTGATTTTTCAACAAAACAAGGAATTTTTTGTCCAAATAGACGAATTTTCAACGAAACAGTTGAATAATTGTGATGTTAATTTTTTTTTCTACTTGTCGAAAATCAATATTTTTTTGAATATTGATTTTTTGAATTGTGAAAAAAATGTTCTCTTTCTTTTTTTCACAATTCAAAAAATCAATATTAAAAAAATATTGATTTTAGCCCAGTAGACAAAAAAATTAACATCACAATTATTAACGTAATTACCTGGTCAAGAACCTTAACATCAAAAATAAAAATTGAAACAGTTGAATTTTTAACCAAAGAAGATGACTTTTTAAAAAATATACTTGAATTTTCAACAAAATAATGAAATTGTAAACTAAATAATTTAATTTTTAACCAAATACTTACATTTTCTACTCTTAAACCCGAAAAGATGAATTTACAACAAAAAATGTAATTTTCAATTAAGAAAGATGAATTTTCAACCAGAGTTGAATTTTCAACAATAACAAAATTAATTTTTAACCAAACAGTTGAATTTACAACCAAATAGGTCAACTTTAAAGAACAAGAGATTAATTTTCAACAAAATAATTGAACTTTTAACCAAACAGTTGAATTAAAAAAATTACAAAGATGAATTTTCAACCAAATCGTCAAATTTTTAAACAAAAAAGATTAAAATTCAACCAAAAACAGTTGCATTTTCAACTACATGGTTAAATTTGGAAGCCAAGAAGATACATTTTTTAGAAGACAATTGAATTTTCAACCCGAAAAGTTAAATTTTCAACAAAAAGATAGATTCTTCAACAAAGAAATATCAACGAATTAGTTAAATATTCGACCAGAGTTGAATTTTCAACAACAAAAAATTCAATTTTCAAAAAATTGTTGAATTTTTAAACAAATAATTGAATTTGTGATCTACAAAGAGGATGTCTCACCAACAAAATTTAATAGTTGATATTTCAACCAAAAAAGACTAAATTTCTACCAAAGGAGATGAATTTTAAAACAGAAAAAAAAAAGAATTTTTAACCTAAAGAATAATTTTCTGCCAAAAAAGACAAATTTTTAATAAAAGACATGAATTTTCAAACAAACAGTTGAATTTTCATCTAAAAAAGATACATTTTGAACCAAAAATGGAAAAGTTAAGTTTTCCGTAGAAAAAATTAATTTTCAACAAACAAAAACGAATTTTCAACAAAATAATCCAATTTTCAACCAGAGATGAATTTTTCATCTTAAAAGACGAACTTTCAACAAATACAGATTTTTCAGACAAGAAAGAAAAAAAGAGTTCATCCAAATTTTAAACTTTCAATTCAAAAGACGAATTTTTCTGGAAAACTCTTGAATTTTCAACCAGAAAACATGAATGTTCAATTAAAAAAGATCAATTTTCAACCAAAAATGTAAAAGTTACAATTTCAGTTAAAAAAATTAATTTGAAACCAAAAAACCAATTTTCAACAAAATAGTTCAATTTTCAACAAAATAGATAAATTTCCAACCAGTTAGGAATTTTCAAATTAAAATGATGAATCCTCAACTGGAATACTTAAATTTTTAGTAAAAAAAATTATATATCAACCAAAGAGATGAATTTTCAACTGAAATGATGAATTTGCAAGCAAATAAATGAATTTTTAACAAATTAGTTAACTTCCAACCCAGAAGTTTTATCTTCCAACAACAAACAATGAATTTCATGTAAAATAGTTGAATTTTCAAAAAAAAATTAATTTTCTACCGAAAAAATACATATTTAACCAAAAAAGAGGAAATTTCAACTGAAAAAATCAAATTTTAACAAAAAATGGAAAAGTTACAATTTCAGATAAAAAAATTAATTTGAACCAAACAAAAAATAAATTATTTTGAAAAAAATACATTTGTAACAAAGAAGTTCAACTTTTACCCAAGTAGTTGAATTTTTAATTTAAAAAAAGATTAATTTTCAACAAAATAATTAAACTTCCAACCAAGTTATAAATTTACAACTAAAATTATGAATCTTGAAAAAAAAGATTCTTTAACAAAGAGGTTCAACCTTTAACCAAGTAGTTCAATTTTCAAAAAAAAAAGAATTTTCAACGAATAATATAATAGTAGATATTTCAACCAAACAAGATTTAAATTTTAAATCGAGAACAGTTGAATTCAACCATGAAAAACAAATTTTCAACAAAATAGTTGAATCCTCAACCCAAAAAGATTGATTTTCAACCAAACAGTTGCATTTTTATCCAAAAAAGATGAAATTTCTACTAAAACAGTTAAATTTTCAACCAAAAACTATTTCAGTTGAATTTGCAATACCAAAATATGAATTTTTCAATAAAAAATTAATGTTCTACCAAAATAGTTGAATTTTCAAGCTAAAACGACGAGTTTTTTTAGAAGACAGTTGAATTTTCAACCCGACAATTTGAATTCTTAACAAAAAATGTAGTAGTTGATATTTCAACCAAAAAAGATGAAATTTCGACCAAAAGAGATGAATTTTAAAAACAAAAAGACAAATTTTAGCCAAGAAGATTAATTTGCTACCAAAAAAAAGAAGAATTCTCAACTAAAAAGATGAATTTTCAACAAAAAATGGAAAAGTTACATTTTTAGTAAAAAAAGTTAATTTTAAATCAAAATGAATCTTATTTTCAAGAAAATAGTTAAATTTCTAACCAAAAAAGATTAATTTTTAACGACTAAGTAAATATTCCAACCAAACAAGATTGTCATTTTAAATAAAACAAAGCTGTATTTAAACGAAAAAAAATCAAACATCATCAAACAAAGATTATTTTGAATCCAACAGTTGGATTTTTATCCAAAAAAGATTAAATTTCTACAAAAACAGTCGAATTTTCAATACCAAAATATGAATTTTCAATAAGAAGTTAATTTTCTAACATAATAGTTGAATTTTCAACCCAAAAATGATGACTTTGTAACAAAATTGTTGAATTTTCATCCAAATGATAAAATTTTTATCTAAAAATATAATCGCCAGAAGGAAGCAACTGCAAACAATGAAATAAAAATACAAGATAATTAAATTACAGACAATAATATTATATCTTAATCTTGTAATATTTTTAACATAGAATCTTTTATAAACGGGATAAACAAATTTAAAGTAAAAATAAAAAAATTCAAATTTATTATCCTTGACAGTTATTTAAATTGCATCTTATAGAAATTGTGGAATTTTTTACCAAATAATAAACATTTTAAGTAAAAATATAATCGCCAGGAGGAAGCAACTGCAAAAAATATACAGAAATAGAAATACAAGGCAAATATAATACATACTAACGAAGAATATTATATCAGAGTGGCCGCAAAATTTAATTTTCTTTTACCATTAATATTCAAAAACCAGAATCTTAATATTGTAAAATTTTACATAGAATCTTGTATAAACGGAATAAAACAATTTAAAATTAAAATAAAAAAAATGTATTATTATCTTTTGCAAGATTTTTTCAAAATCCCTGACTTTCCCCGACCAATAAAATTCCCTGATTTCCAGCCACCCTGACGAAACTAAAATTAAAATCGGCTACTGACCTGATTATATGGTTGTGCCGCTGATACAGAATTGTAGGAATAAGGAGGTGGTGCTGATGGTGGAGGAACATTAAATCCTGCATTTCCTGATATTTGCGGGGCTGCAGGTGCAACGTTAGGAATTCCCATAGGTCTTCCATCAGGACCCATGGTCACTCCAGGCGGTGGTACTCCACTCCACTCCCAATTTCCAGCACCAGGTCCTGCTGCATTCCAATGTCCCCATTGGCTCCACTGATTCCAACCATCTAAACAATTTCGAATGAAGGAACAAGAGACTTTTATTTGTTTTTTGAATAAAAATATTACCAACTGTGACTGTGAAAGAAGTTAGGGACCGTACTTAAATTACGTAACAGCTCAAGGGGGGGGGGGGTCAGGATTT
>CAKNYM010049434.1:78648-92119 GCA_932195095.1 Andricus curvator
ATTCGTCTTTTTGGGTTCAAAATTCAACTCTTTTCGTATAATATTAATCTTTTGTTTAAAATTCATATTTTGTTACTGATAAGTCAACTGAAATCTTTTTCGGATGAAAAATATTTTTTCTGAAAATTTGTCTTTTTAATTTAATTTCCTAAAAAATTTACTTTTTGTTTAAAATTTTTATTTTTCTGTAGAAAAGTCTATGGAAATCCTTTTGGATGAAAATTCAACACTTTTTTTGAAAATTTGTCTTTTTGATTTAAAAATTCACCTGTTTTAGTAGAATTTTCATTTTTCTTGGACAAAAATGCAACTGTTTGGTTGAAAATTTAACAATCTTGTTAAAAAGTCATACTTTTTGGTTAAAAATTTGACTATTTAGCAGAAAATTAACATATAGTTTACAATTCTTATTTTGGTGTTGGAAAGTGAACTGGAATCTTCTTTGGATGAAAATTTAACGATTTTTTTGAAGTTTTTTTTAATTCATCTGTTTTAAAAGAAATCTTTCTGGAATAAAAATGCAACTGTTTGGTTGAAAATTCAACGCTTTTTTGAAAATTTGTCTTGCTGATTTCAAAATTTACATGCTTTAGCAGAAATTTTGGTTGAAAATTTTGCTGTTTTATTGAAAATTTAACTATTCTGTAGAAAATTTACTTTTTGGTTAAATTTAATATTTTAGTGTTGAAACTGAAACCTTTTCTGGATGAAAATTCAACTATTTTTTTTGATTTTTTTTTTAAATTAAAAATTCAGCTGTTTTAAGGTAAATTTCATCTTTCTTGGATAAAAATGCAACTGTTTGCTTGAAAATTCTACTGTTTTGTTGAAAATTTAACTATTTCGTAGAAAATTCCCTTTTTGTTTAAAATTCATATTTTGGTGTTGAAAAATGAAAGTTCAATTAAAAAAAAAAAATTTCTTTTTTTTTATTAAAAATTCATTTGTTTTAATACAAATTTCATCTTTCTTGGATAAAAATTCAACTCTTTGGTAGAGAATTCAACTATTTCGTTAAAAATGCATCACTTTTGGTTGAAAAAATTCGTCTTTTTGGATGAAAAATTTAATTTTGTTAGTAGAAACTTATTTTTTGTTAAAAAAGGCATATTTTGATCTTGAAAAGTCAACTGGAATCATTTCTGGATGAAAATTCAACTATTTTTTAAAAATTTGTTTTCTTTTTAAATAAAAATTCATCTGTTTTAAGAGAAATTTCATTTATTTTGATAAAAATGCAACTATTGGGTAGAGAATTCAACAATTTTGTTAAAAAGCCATTCTTTTTTGGGTAAAAATTCGTCTTTTTGGATTGAAAATTCAATTTTTTTCGTAGAAACTTATTTCTTGTTTAAAAATTCATATTTTAATCGTGAAAAAGTCAACTAAAATGTTTTTTAACAGAAAATTCAACTATTTTTTTTTTAATTTTTCTTTTTGATATATGAATTCATCCGCTTTGGTAGAAATTTCTTTTTTTTTATGAAAATACAACTTTTTGGTTGAAAATTATTCTTCTTTGCTTGAGTATTCAACTGTTTTATTTGAAAGACTTGGTTGAATCACTTTGCTAAGAAATCATTTTTTTTTTGAAGAGTTATATTTTTAGTTGAAAATTCATCTCTTTGGTTGAAAGTTGAACTATTTTGTTGAATATTAATCTTTTTAAATTGAAAATTCAACTACTTGGGTGAAAGTTAAACTACATTGTTAAACATTTATTTTATTGATTGAAGGCTTATGTCTTTGGTTAAAAATTTAACTGTTTAGTGGAAAAGTCTTTTTTGTTTGTTTAAAATTAATTTTTTAACTGAAAATGTAACTTTTCCATTTTTTTAAGATTGATCTTTTTTTTTGAAAATTCTCCTTCTTTGGTGAAAAAAAAAATAATTTTCTTGGTTTAAAATTTCATTTTTGTTAGGTAAAAATGCATCAGTTTCGTGGAAAAATAATTTGTTGCTGAAGTCATATTTTTTGTTTGTACAGTCAATTTTTCTAGAGAGAATTCGTCTTTTGGCTTGAAGGTTCAACAATTTATTCAAAAATTTCTTTCTTTAGTGAAAAATCATCAATTTTTTGAAAATTCGTCGTTTTGGTTTTAAAAAACTTTCCTTTTTGTATAAATGTCATGTTTTTTGATTGAAATATAAACTATGCCACTTTTTGTTGGGAATTTATATTTTTAGGTTGAAAATTCAACTATTATGTTAAAAATTTAATTATTTTGTTGAAAATTCAAGTATTTTGTTAAAAAGCCATCTTTTATAGTGGAAAAGACATTTTTTTGTTTAAAATCCGTTACGTAATTTAAGTACGGCCCCTTAAATTAATTATCCTTGAGCTTCTAGTCTCACAACTAATTTACACTTATTAAAAAAAAAAGTTTATCTTATAAAGAAACAAACCTCTGCGCCCTGAAACTTAACAATATAAATAATAGATAAGAATACGAGTAAAGTAGAAGTTTGGAAACGATTAACGATTCTGGACTCTTAGTCCTACGCACCTGAATTATTTTTATGTGATTTCTCGTGCCTAATTGTTTTTTCCTTGGTTCTATCATTATCTCTCATCATAATATAGTAGTCTGCAGTAAGCAAAATAAAAATGTTTAAAAATGGTATGCAGAAGAACCTTTTACAATGAAATATGTATTGTCTATTTTTATCGTTTAGTCGTAATGAATAGTCGTATCATTGACATTGTAAAAGATTCATCTAATAGAGGAGAGTAGAAGATAAATGTAAATTAAAAAGAAGTAGAGAAGTGGAAATATTTGTCTTCCTTCGAGCTTCGACTGGGCCCCGAAAATAATAATCTCAGGGAATAAAATTGTTTGTGGTTTAGGAATTTCGATTTTTCAGGGATCACAGTGGTTCAGCAGTTTAATTGCACAGAAAATAGGTGGGATTTTTTCGATAAAGGGGACATTTTTTTTAAATACCAGCGTCATAAACAAAAATTAATCAACTCAACACTGTGATAAGACACCACAAATTTGATTAAACTAGAAGACACACACGCTTTTTTTGTCTCACGCAATTCGTAAATTAAACTATAAAATTAATATTAAAATATTTACAATCTTAAACAATTTGTTGTTACTTTATGTTTGTGTTTTTCGTCTGAAATTGATATGGTAATAAAAAATCAACAGTTTGAGTGTATATACAAAAATATTATATATTAATTCTGAAGTTAATATATCAATTTTCATCAATTATCAAAAATATTGTCCTTGCTTTTCTTCTCTATTATTTTAGATAATAGATACTATGAAATGTTAAATTTTTGTATTAAACCTAATGTTTTTTGTTCAAAATAACCGATTTCCGGTGAAAAATGTTCACATGACCTAAAATTGTTCAAAACTTATGAATCTGTTTTGAAATCTAATAATTTTTTTTTATAAAAATGTAAATTTCCGAAAAATAACCGTAGCTCAATCCGAAATTATTCAAGCTTAAAATTTTATTATTTAAAAAAAAGCATTGGATTAAATCTAGAAATTTTTTTTCAATACCAATTTGAGGTGAAAACCACCATCTTGTTCGAAATCTAATGATTTTTGCTTAAAATAACCGATTCTCTCTGAAAAACGTTAACATAACCATAAATTGTTCAAAAATTTCAAATCTTGTTCAAACTAATGATTTTTGTTTTAAAATACCAGTTTTGGCGTGAAACGCTAACGTAACCTAAACTTGTTTAACATTTATGAGCCTTTAAACTGTAATGATTTTCATTTCAAAAAGTCAATTTCCAGTAAAAAAAAAAACTAACACAACCTAACTTTAGCAGAAATTTTATTCAATAATTTATTATACAAATTGAAAATTTTAATTCAAACGCACAAGAGTATCAAAAAGCAATCCACATAAGGTTTTCTATCAATATTAAAAAAATAGTGAAATTTCGAACTAAAAAATATCAATTTTCAAACAAAAATGGAATAGTTACATTTACAGTGTAAAAAATTAATTTAAAAAAAACACAAAGTTTTAACCAAAGTAATACATTTTTAACAAAAGAGTTTAACTTTCAAAGAAGTAGTTTTATTTTCATCAAAAGGATTAATTTTCAAACAAAAATATTAATTTTCTACCAATAAAGACGATTTTTCAACGAAACAGTTGAATTTGCAACCAAAAAGGACAAATTTTCAACCAAATAGTTAAATTAAACAAAAAATCAATTTTAAAGCAAAAATGGAATGGTTAAATTTTTAGTTAAAAAAAATTAATTTTCAACCAAACTTTTTCAACTAAAATGATAAATCTTTAACTGGAATAGTTGAATTTTAAATTTAAAAAAAGAATTTTCAAATAAATTCATAAACCTTTAACTGGAATAATTGAATTTTCAACCAAAAAATAAATAGTTAATTTTTTAATTTAAAAAATTAATGTTCAACCAAAGAAATTAATTTTCAACTAAAACGATGAAATATCTAATTGGAACAGTTTCATTTTCAGTTTAAAACAAAATGAATTTTCAGCAACAAAAAAACGAATTTTCAGCAAAACAGTTGAAATAAATTTTTAACTAAACTGATGAATCTTTAACTGGAATAATTGATTTTTCAACCAAGAAGATTATTTTCTTCAAAAAAAATGACTTTTCAACAAAATAAATAAATTTTCAACTAAAAAAGATCAATTGTCAACCAAAAATAGAATAGTTCGATTTTCAGTTAAAAAAATTAATGCTCACCCAAAGGGATGAATTTTCAACTAAAAAAGATAAACTTTCAACCAAAAAGATTATTTTCTACCAAAAGTAACAAAATAAATAAATTTTCAACTAAAAAAGATATATTGTCAAACAAAAATTGAATAGTCAAATTTTCAGTTAAAAAAATTAATGTTCAGCTAAAGGGGTGAATTTTCAACTAAAAAGATAAAATTTCAACCAAAAAGATTATTTTCTACCAAAAATGACGAATTTTCAACAACATAAATAAATTTTCAACTAAAACAGATAAACTGTCAACCAAAAATTGAATAGTTAAATTTTCATTAAAAAAATTAATGCTCAACTACAGGGATACATTTTTAACTAAAATGATGAATCTTTAACCAGAATAATTGAATTTTCAACCAACAAGAATCATTTCTACCAAAAAGGCGGATTTTCAACCAAAACGGATAATTTTTCAATCAAAAATTAATATTAATTAATTCTAAACAAAACAAAAAACCGAATTTTCGACAAAATAGTTAAATAAAATAATATAAAGCTGCGTTCACTAATTAGGAATCATTGATTTTCAATTTTGTATTGCAATTAAAAAAAAAATTAAGCACACCCTCCAAAACATTCTCTGACTTTAAAAAAACGTCCCTGACATTTCCCACTTTTTCCATGTATATCAAAATTCCCTGACAATTCCAAGTTTTCCAGGTAGAGTATACACCCTGTTATAGTTCTTAAAAAATTAATCTCAGCCTAAAAAAGGGGGAAAAATTGATAAAATTCTCAAATATAGGAATAATAGGGGATTTTGAGAAAAATAGGGGAAAAAGGGGGAATAAGGGACTGTGATCCCTAATTTCTGCATAAAAGAAGCTGAATTATTTTCCCTTGTTTTTAATAAATACCTGATCCACTAATACTTGGTGCAGGAGGAGCTGGAGGAATGTCATCATCTTTAGTATCCATGTCCATTGGAGCTTCTCCACCTCCATCGTTGGCTGATTGTCCGGTGTCAATTGATGGTGGTGGAGGAGCAGGAGGAACGACCGTTTCCTTCATTTGTATCCACTGTTGAGCTAACGCAGCCCAATCAACTATAAATTGATGAAAGAAGATTATTTATCGTGATGGGAAAATAATTTTTCGTCAATTGGTCCAAAGAAATCCAATCAATTTTTTTTAGATTCAATTTATCATCAGTAAATACTAGGGTGGTCCAAAAAAAGGCTTTATTTTTTTTCTAAAATGCAGACTTCGCAGTCCAAAATGCTCTCAAAACAGGGGAAACAGGGTGATTTTTCGGAAAAATAGGGGAATAAATTCTTTTAAATAAAATAAATGTAGGTATTATATTGAATTCAATATGAAATGATTTAAATTTCTATGACCAAGTAGAAATATATTGAATTTTCAACCAAAAAAGATTCATTTTCTGCCAAAAGAGACGAATATTCAACAAAAAAGTTAAATTTTTAACAAAATAGTTTAATTTTGAATCAAATGGTCGAATTTTCAAAACAAAAAAGATTAAACTTTAACCAAAAACATTTACATGTTAAAATGAACAGTTGAATTTTCAATCCAAAAAGACGAACTTTTTAGCAAAAAGTTGATTGTTCAAACCAAGAAGTTGAAGTTTTTATAAAAAAAAGTTAATTTTCAACAAAGAAAGGACGAATTTTCCATCCACAAAAACGAATGTTCAACAAAACAGTCCCATTTTTGACCGAACAAGATGATTCTTTAACAAAATAGTTAAACTTTTAACCAAATAGTTGCATTTTCAACCTACAAAGATGAATTTTCAACCAATAAGATTAATTTTCTACAAAAAGTCTGATTTTCAACAAAATAAATTCATTTGTAACCGAACAGTTGAATTTTCAATTTAAAAAAGATAAGTTATAAACTAAAAATGTAATACTTAAATTTTCAGTAACAAAAATTAATTTTCAAGAAAAAAAAACCGAAATTTCAACCAAAAATATGAATTTTCAACTAAAATTTTGAATCTTAAATGAAAAAGATTAATTTTCAACCAAACCGTTGCATTTTCAATCAAAAAGATGAAATTTCAACCAAGAAGATTAATTTTCTACAAAAAAAAAGACGAATTTGCAACCACATAGTTGATTTTCGAATTAAAAAAGATCAGTTTTCCACCATTGTTAAATATTCAGTTAAAAACAATTATTTTCAACCAAAAAAAAACGAATTTACAAAAAAAATAATTTTAGTTTTGAATCAAAAATCAGGGTGGCGATTCGGCGGATGATTTCATATTCCCGGTCATTTCCCGGTTTTCCCCGGTCAAGTTTTTCAATTTTCCCGGTCAACTCAAAGTAACATATTTATATTTGCCGCAAAACGCAAACATTTATTTTAATTCATGACGTTCGTTCTAAACACCTTTTAACACAACAGAGTAAAACGTTGCAAAATAAATGAATTTTGAAAAAAATACTTAAATTTTCCACTAAAAAATATCAATTTTTTACAAAAAAATGGAATAGTTAAACTTTCAGTTGAAAAACTTAATTTTCAACAAAAAAAAAACGGATTTTCAACAAAATAGTTCAATTTTCAACCAAAGTGATGAATTTTCAAATCAAATTATGAATCTTTATCTGGAATAGTTAAATTTTAAACCAAAAAGATAAATTTTCAACTAAAATGATGAATATTTAACTGGAACACTCGAATTTTCAACCAAAAAGACGAATTTTTAAAGAAGATTACATTTTAAATAAAAAGATTAATTTTCTACCCAAAAATACAATTTTTCAACCAAATACATTAACTTTTAAAGAAAGGTTTGAAGTTTTAATAAAAGAAGACAAATTTTCAACCAAATAGTTAAATTTTGAACTGAAAAAATAATAATTTTCAATCGAAAATGGAATAGAAACATTTTTAGTTTAAAAAATTATTTGTAAACCAAACATAAGAGTTTTTAACTAAAACAATGAATCTTTAACTGAAATATTTCAATTTTCAAACCAAAAAATTAATTTTTACTAAAAAAAGATAAATTGTCAACCAAAACTTTAATAATTAAATTTCAAGTTAAAAAAATTAATGTTTAACCAAACAGATGAATTTTCAACAACAGCTATGGAATTTTCAATTGGAATAAGTTGAATTTTCAGTTAAAAAAATTAGTTTCAACAAAAAAAAACTAACTTTTAACAACAACAAAAACTAACTTTCAAAATAATAGTTACATTTTCAAACAAAGTGATGAATTTTCAAATAAAATTGTAAATATTTAACTGCAATAGTTGAATTTCAAACCAGAAAGATGAATTTTTAACTGAAATGATGAATCATTAACTAGAATAATTGAATTTTTGACCAAAAAGATTAATTTTCAACCAAGAAGATTAATTTCTACCAAAAAAGACGAAGTTTTAACTAACAAAGATAATTTTTCAACCAAAAATTGAATAATCAAATTTTTAGTCAAAAATGAATGTTCAACCAAAGACATGAATTTTGAACTAAAATTATGAAATATTCAACTGGATTAATAGTTACATTTTCAGATGAAAAAAAAAAAATTTTCAACCAAAAAACATCCAAAGAAAAAACAAATTTTCAATCAAACAGCTCATTTTTCAACCAAAGAAATGAATTTTTAATTAAAACGATGGATTTTCAACTAAAAAAAATTAATTTTTAACAAAAGAGCTTAACTTCCAACCAAATAATTTTATTTCAAACCTAAAAGATGAATTTTCAACTAAAATAATAAATATTTGACTTGAATACTTGAATTTTTAACCGAAAAGAAGAACTTTTAAACAAGAAGATTAACTTTCAAAGAAAAATAAGATAATTTGTTACCAACAAAAAAATCTATTTTTTAACAAAATACATGAATTTTCATTGGAATAGTTAAATTTTCAATTAAAAAGACAAATTTTTATCCAAATTGTGGAATTCCGAAATTGAAAATTTTAATTTTCAACTCAGAATGGAACAGTTAAATTTTCTTTTCAAGAAATTAATTTTCAGCCAAACTGGTGAATTTTCAAATAAAATGATGAATCTTCAACTGAAATGATGAATCTTTAACTGGAATAGTTTAATTTTATGCCAAAAAGATGAATTTTCAACCATAAAGTTTAATTGTCTGCTAAAATAGATGAATTTTCCACAAAGTACATACATTTTCAAACAAATATTTTAATTATTAAATGAAAAATGTCAATTTTCAACCAAATAGTTGAATTTTCATCAAAAAAAGATAAATTAATTTTTAACAAAAGTTTAACTTTTAACCGATGAATTCGCAACGAACAATGTAAAAAAAATTTCTATTATAATTCAGAAATATTTCTTCTTTGAAATTGTACTTCTACTCTGAAAACTGCTTGAAGTACTTTTATTACCTAAAATTTAGAAGAGGGAACTTTCAAATTGTGACGAATTCTGACTTGAAAGAGGGATTTTTAAAAATTCCTTTTTTCTCAATCCGAATTATAATTCCTTTAAAAAATTCCCATTCCATGTAAAAAATTCTCTGTTCAAAGTGAAATTATATTTCTTGAATTTTTCTATAATCAGAAGTAAATTCCCGGTTTTTAAATTAAATTCCCGGTCATTTCCCGGTTTTTCCCGGTCAATAAAATTCCAGGTCATTTTCCGGTCAAG
The DNA here is from genome assembly GCA_932195095.1 of Andricus curvator. Lineage (NCBI taxonomy): Eukaryota > Metazoa > Arthropoda > Insecta > Hymenoptera > Cynipidae > Andricus > Andricus curvator. Next base: position 88,000 of record CAKNYM010049434.1, read on the forward strand.
TCGCCACCCTGAAAATAGTTCAATGCAACCAAAAAACAAAATCTTCCAACAAAATAGTTGAAGCCTCAACCAAAAAAGATTAATTTTCAGCCAAACCGTTGTGTTTTTATACAGAGAGATTAATTTTCTACAAAAAAAAAAGACGAATTTGCAACCAAATAGTTGATTTTTGAACTAAAAAAAGATCAATTTTCCACCAAAAATGGATTAGTTACATTTTCGGTTTAAAAAAATATATTAATTAATAATAGAAAATACATCAATTCAACAAAAAAATAATAAATTTGAAAAAAATAGTTTAGTCCCAAACTAAAGCAGATCAATTTCCAACAGAACAGTTGCATTTTTAACTAAAAAGATGAAATTTCCAGTCAGAAGTTTAATTTTTGACAAAAAATGTAATGCTTATATTTTCAGTTCAAAAAAACTAATTTTCTAAAAAAAAAATGAATTTACAACAAAATTATTTTAATGTTGAATCGAAAATAGTCAAATTCAACCAAAAAAGAAAATATTTCAACAAGGTAGTTAAATCCTTAACCCACTAACCAAAAAAGATTAATTTTTAACCAACCAGTTGCATTTCTAACTAAAAAGATAACATTTCAAGCAAAAAAATTAATTTAAAAAAAACGAGTTTTCAACAAAAAAGTTAACTTTTGAACCAAATAGATGAATTCTTAACTTAAAATGTAATACTTGATATTTCAACCAAGAATTTTATTTTAACCAATTTTATTTTAAACCAAAAACAGTTGAATTTAACCAAAAAAGGCTAACTTTCAACAAAATACTTGTAACAAGATTTTAGTTGAATTTTCAACACCAAAATGTGAATTTTCAACAAAAAAGTTAATTTTCTACCAAAATAGTTGAATTTTCGAACCAAAATATCGAATTTTCAATAAAAAAATGACGACTTTAACGAAATTGTTGAATTTTCAACAAAATAATTAAATTTCCATCCAAACAGTAGAATTTTGAACCAAAAGAGATGAATTCAAAACGTAAAATATAAAAGTAGAATTTTTGACAAAAAATAATTTACTTTTTACCAAAAATTGTTGAATTTTCTTATTGGATTTATTAATTTAGTTCGTCTGAAAATGGCTCCCCTAGAAATTATATCATTTTTTAATAAAAAATAATTCAATTCTACCTTAACAGAAAATCTTTCAGGAAAATAGTTAAAGCTTTAACCAAAAAAGATTAACATTGAACCAAACAGTTGCATTTCAAACTAAAAAGATAAAAGTTCAACCAAGAAGTATAATTTTCTACCAAAAAAGATTAATCTAAAAAAAAATGAATTTTTAACAAAGCAGTTCAACGTTTACCCAAGTAGTTGAATTTTCAATTAAAAAATATCAATTTTCAACCAAAAATGTTAAATTTTCAGTCCGAAAAATTAATTTTCAATACAAAAAGGAATAATTTTCAACAAAAAAGTTTAGTTTCCGATCAGATGAATTTTTAACGTAAAATGTAATAGTAGATATTTCAACCAAGAAATATTTTTATTTTAAAACAAAAACAATTGAATGTAACCAAAAAAGACATACTTGCAACAAAATACTTGAATCTTCAACTAAAACGAATTAATTTGCAATCAAAACAGTTACTTTTTTAACCAAGAGATGAATTTTCAAACCAAAACGTCGAATTTTCAATAAAAAAAGAATGACGTTAACAAAATTGTTGAATTTTCAACAAAATAATTAAATTTTCACCCAAATTCAGAACCCAAAATATAAAAGTGCAATTTTCAACAAAAAATCATAAACTTTTTACCAACAGATTTTTCATATTGGATTTATTAATTCAGTTCGTCTGAAAATGGCTCCCCTAGAAATTATTTCGTTTGGTCTCCAAATGTCCCCTAAATTTTCACAAAATTACACAAATATATTTAGGGACTTCAAGATCATTTTTGCGGATTTATAACTAGAAAAATGAAGATATCGTTCTGAAATGTCTGGAAACGGATCAAAATATATAAGGGCACTTCTGTACGTTCCATTAAAGTTTTTATTTTGTTTAAATAATGGAATTTAAAGAGACCTCTACATTTTTCTAATTCTGCCAAAATCCGGGGGAAATTTTGACACCTGAAGGAACAATTTTTAGGGGAACCATTTTAAAATAAACTAAAGACAAATCCATTTTGGTTCAATTAGGAATCGTAATTTATTTACTACAAATAAACTTAGTAAATTGAATATAAAAAGGTTTTTTCCGAGTATTTACACAAAATGATTGCTCTTTTTTCCAATTCAAAGTCAATAAAACAGTTCAATATTGGATTAGAGTTTTCAGAAAAAAGGTAAAATCTCCAATATGCTAAAAGCTACAAACCGACAGAAAAAAAAGATAAGAACTCTGAACTCTCTCGATAAATTTGATAAAAATCTTGGTTAAATCAATGAACTTTTAGAAGCAAAGTTCAGAAGTTCAAAAGAAAGTTTAATTTTCAACCAAGAAAGGGCGAATTTTCCATCCATAAAGGCGAATTTCAACAAAACAGTTCAATTTTCGACCAAAAAAGGTGATTTTTTTACAAAATAGTTTCATTTTCCACCAAATAAATTGATTTTTAACCAAGCATTTAAATTTTCAACTAAAAAAATATAACTTATCAACCAAAAATGGAATACTCAAATTTTCAGTTTAAAAAAAACGAAGTTTCAACCAAAGATATACATTTTCAACTAAAATTTGTAATCTTGAAAAAAAAAACTTTTTAACAAAGTGTTCAACATTTAGCTAATTAGTTGAATTCTCAACCAAAACAGATTAATTTTACACCAAACATGCATTTTTAACCAAAAAGATGAAATTTAAACCAAGATTCATTTTATACAACAAAAATTTCTAACCCGCCAAAAGACGAATATGCAACAGAAGAGATTTTAATTTTTAAATCAAAAATAGATCGATTCAAGTAAAAAATAAATTTTTTAAATAAAATAGTTGAATCAACTAAAGCAGACCAATTTTCAACAAAACAGTTGCATTTTTAACTAAAAATATGAAATTTAAATTAAGAAGATTAATTTTTCACCAAAAATTAAATGCTTACATTTTCATTTCAAAAGCATTAATTTTTAATAATAAAAAAACGAATTTACAACAAAATTATTTTCATTTTTAATCAAAAATAATTCAATTCTACCAAAAAAGAAAATCTTTCAGCAAAATAATTAAATCCTTAAACAAAAAAGATTAATTTTGAACCAAACAGTTGCATTTCTAACTAAGAAAAATAAAATTTCAACCAAGAAGATTAATTTTCTACCAAAACGATGAATATTCAACTAAAGAGATTAATCTTATACCAAAAAAAAAAAATAAATTTTTAACAAAGTTGTTTAACGTTTACCCAAGTAGTTGAATTTTCAATTAAAAAAGGTCAATTTCCACAAAAAAAAGAATAGTTACATTTTCAGTTAAAAAAATAATTGTCAACAAAAAAAACGAATTAACAAAACGATTTTAATTTTTAAATCAAAAATAGATAAATTCAACTAAAAAATAAAAATTTTCAATGAAATAGGTGAATCCTCAACTAAAACAGATCAATTTTCAACCAAACAGTTGCATTTTTAACTAAAATGATGATATTTTAATTCAGAAAAATAATTTTTCACCAAAAATGAAATGCTTACATTTTCAGTTCAAAAAATTTATTTTTAATTTAAAAAACAACGAATTTACAACAAAATTATTTTAATTTTTAATCAAAAATAATTAAATTCAAAATAGTTAAATCATTAACCAAAAAGATTAATTTTCAACCAAACAGCTGCATTTCTAACTAAAAAGATACCATTTTCACCAAGAAGATTGATTTTCTACCAAAAAATATGAATATTTAACCAAAGAAATGAATCTAAAACCAAAAAAAAATGAAGTTTTAACAAAGTTGTCCAATGATTATCCAAGTAGTTGAATTTTCAATTCAAAAAGATCTATTTTCAACCTCAAATGTTAAATTTTTGGTCGAAAAAATTAATTGTCAACAACAAAAAAAGAAGCATTTTCAACAAAAAAGTTAAGTTTTCAACCAAATAGAAGAATTCTTAACGTGAAATGTAATACTTGATATTTCAACCAAGAAATA
>CAKNYM010049436.1:397-13992 GCA_932195095.1 Andricus curvator
TTTTTCACATAAAACCAATACTTTCTCATTATGATGAGAATGTAATATGATATTATCACCTTGAATAACTATAGTGCAATATAAGATTGTTAGTTATTTAAAAATAGGTTTGGAAAATCTGAAGATTTTTTTTAGAAATCTGAAGAATTTTTTCGAATTTATATACGGATTTCTGAAGAAAAATAGGGGAAAGCTGAAGATTTATATTTTGGCCACCTGGCATCACTGTGGTAGCCACCCGACCTGGCATACACATCTCTTTGACTGGTGCGTCTCGCACCGATGTATTTATACATACATACATTGATTAGCAGTTCGAACTCGAAAGTTCATTGCCTCACTACCCGATTCGGGCAGTATTTCTAGGTGGATATTTACTACCAATGTGAGCCCACCACACCCACGACGGGCCAACAGCACGCAGTATTCCTGAACGGTCACCCATCCAAGTACTAACCGCGCCCAACAATGCTTAACTTCAGTGATCTTACGAGAACTGGTGTTTTCAGCGTGGTATCGCCGTTGGCGATGTATTTATACCTTGAATAAATCAAGTTGTTAAGTTTAAAATGGCATCACAAGTTTAATGACCCTACCGAGTCGTGGAAAACATATTGGAGTCAGAGTAATTATCCTGGGTATAGTCAAATCCCAGATTGGTGACCCCGACTCTAACCTGTTTTTCACATTTGCGAAAGTGACGCCACTTTTTGTCTCTCAATCGGCGTCTTCTCAAAATTTGCCGCCAAGTCTGCCATGGTCAAGCTTCGATCATTTTTACCACCCACTGCCAACTCTACAATTTCTGGACAATCAAAATTATAAATTTTTGAAAAACAATCAAAATTTGGATCTTGGAAATATACAAATAATTTTTTGGAGGGAGAATGGCGTCATAAGTATACCACCTTTTCAAGTACGCTGCTGAAATTTGAAAATATTTTGCAGGACGGACATCTACGTTCATCCTATTTTTTGGTATTTAATTAATCTAACTCCGTAAGTTACTTTTGATATATAATTTTTACGTAAAGTGTATCAATTTTCGATATTTTTCGCGTTTCTCGCGTTACAAGTGTAATTCAAACCTTGCTCCGAGGAGCCATCTCAATTACGATGCAAATTTTTTTCTCTTTCAATAAAACTAATAAGCCATCGCGAATGCAAATTGTTCAAATCTTCACGACACTGTTTTTGTTCGCTCGTATCTTACTTGCAATCTTCGAATTTTATAAATCTACTTTTTAAGATCTTTAAATCTTTAACGACATTTCATGTTAGCGTGGGTAGTCGCCCTTATCGAAGACAAGGTCATGACGCAAAATTTTAAATTTGCTTGCCTTCAGTGACAAGTATTAAAGTCACTTCTGTCTATTTTACGATAATTTCAACAAATCATGTTTTTCATAATTTCGTTTTGAATATTATATTCGTTTCAAGCAACAACTTTTACTTCTAATTGGTGCAAAATAACCCCTGAGTGCGCCGAATTTTAGAAATTTTCTTCATTTTTTATTTTGGAGTAAAAGTTTGAGTGGGCATTTTTCTGCCAGCGAAAGCAACCATTTTTCCGATTTTTGCATGTTCACTGTTTATCGACATTGTTACGTTGCCAATTTAACTACTTTTAAGAATTTATCAATTTTAATGATTTGCAGGATTTAAAAGACAGTTTTTCCTTGTAATTTTAGTTTAACCATTTGCCACAATTTGAAAAGCCAGTGATTTTAAGAATTTATTCACGTCAGCATTCTACAGAATACGGTAACTTCCCCATTAATTTTATTCGAACGCGTTTCTATATTTAAAATTTTCTTTTTAAATATTTTACAATTCCGGAATTTAGCATCTCATTGATTTTAATAATCTTCACATTTGATTAATTTTGCTAATTCTTTTACGTCAAAATTTTTACATTTTTACCATTTTTCTACATTTTTCATTTAAAAAGATTCTCAAAAAGCAACAAGCTTCTTAATTGAACAATTTTTGTACATTTGACAGTTCTACCTATTTCATTATTTTTAAATTTGCAACCCTTTCAAATTTTATTCCAACATTTTAACACACCTCTTTACGATTAACCAATCCAAAAATATCAACACTTCATAACATCAATTATTTTATAACTTCAAAGATAATTTCTTAATATTTAAGTTATCAGTTGTATAATTCATTCACATGTTATTATGTTTTATCAACGTTTCTCTATACTTTTCGGGACACCTTTAACGTAGAGAGGCCATTCTCTGTATTCCGCTTTTTCGTACTGGAGAGCGGATTCTCTGTTATTTTCACAAATTTTATCTTTTCACAGCTGCGCTCAAAGATCTCTTGGTTTAGTCGATTTTAACGTCTAGTAAACTTCTCTTCACCACCCGAAAGTACTAACTTTCGTTAGTTTGCTTGTAAATCTTAGCATCTCTGAATAAATATTTTTCGCTCGTATTTTTCAACCACGGAAAACGTTGCCATCATGGCTTTCAACGATCAAAATGGACAAGCCGATCCCTGTCAAAACGGACTGCTCGATCTCGGCCAGAACGAACAACCCGATCTACGTCAAATTCGACAATCTAATTTTGCACAAATAGCCGCTCAGATCGCCGAGCTACAAATTAACCGTGTCGACTCCTATGGAATTCCCAGAATTCCACAATTTTTCAGAGACGATCCCGAATGTTGGTTTTTGAGCATCGAAGCATCTTTCCACCAAACTAGGGTCATGGACGAGACCACCAAGGCCCACACCGTACTCGCGCACCACAGTGTCGATTTAATCGCGCATATTAAAGATATCGTGTCCAGGGACCCTCGGCCCCCAGACATGTATACACAAATTAAAAACCGTTTAATATCAAGCTTTGCCGTTTCAAAAGAAGCGCGTCTCCGACAGTTGCTCAGAAACGAGGTTATATCTGACGGTAAACCCTCACTTCTACTAAACAGGCTCCGGGCCCTCAATACTGGTGAATGTGGTGATGACGTGATCAGGAGTATTTTCCTCGAACAAATGCCGGCGCATTCAAGGCAGATTTTAGCAACCCTCGATAACCTCGACTTACAATCACTCGCCCAAACCGCCATTAAAATTTCAGAAGCGCCAAAATCCTCCGAGATAAGTGTTTCCGCGATTTCCTCCAATCAAACCGATCTAGCTGCATTTCCATCTCTAGCTTCTGCCGCAGTCGCCATTTCCGGTCTAACTTCTATGATGGAAGAGTTCAGCAAACAACTCAAAGAACTTACCAACTCAATCCGCGACGATCGCTCACGCTCCGGGTCGCGTTCTCGAAATCGAAACAGCAACCGCTCGCGCAGTAGAAGTCGGGATGGGCGCTGTTTTTACCATAACAATTTCGGTAACATGCTGGGCAGTCTTTCCAACGATATATAAACAGCGCTCTCGGAGACCTTAGTTTCGTATTTGCTTACATAGATGATATACTCATAGCATCCTCAACTCACGAGGAGCACCTCAGAATTGTCTTTCAGCGTCTTAAAGACTTCTCACTGCGCATAAACTCGAGCAAGTGCCAGTTTGGCAAGTCTGAACTCAAATTCCTAGGTTACATGATCGACCAGGACGGTTGCTCGCCCTCACCTGAGAAGGCTGGTGAGATTTCCGAGTTCCCTCGGTCCAAAACCGTGGTCGAGCTCTGCCGTTTTCTTGGTATGGTCAACTTTTACCGACGAAGCTTGCCTCATGCAGCTGAAGCTCAAGCCCCTTTAAATCAGTTCCTTTGCGACTCTCGCAAGAAGGACCAACGAGAAATCCCATGGGATGTTAAAAGTAAGGCCGCATTCGGACGGGTCCAACGCGACCTAGCTAATGCTACCCTCCTAGTTCACCCCTCTCACAACGCTGAAACTCGACTCGTGACGGACGCGTCCGACTTTGGGATGGGAGCTTCGCTGGAACAAAAGATTAGCGGCGAGAGGAGGCCATTATCTTTCTTTTCGCGAAAATTCACCCTGTTGCAGCGCAACTATGGCACTTCTGATCGGGAGTTAACGGCAGTAAACGAGGCTATTCGCTTCTTCAGGTATTTCCTAGAAGCGCAGATCTTCAAGGTTGTCACCGACCACAAGCCGCTCATTTTTCCGTTCTCACAGCGCACGGAAGAGGCATCCCAACACCAGCAGAGGCAAATCTCCTAGATTTCTCAGTTGACCGCATCCATCGAATATCTACCAGGTCCTGACAATGTGGTAGCTGACACTCTATCGCGAGTGGAAACTATTCGCTTGCCAACCGAGTTCAGCCTCATCGATCTCGCTGAGGCTCAGGCTGCCGATGACAAACTTGAGGTCCTCATAGTCGAACCGAAATACTCTTTAAACTTTAGAAAACTCCAGTGGGGTCCGGAACACACGACTGTGTACTCTGACCTATCAGGAGAATCGTTGCGCCCGTACATACCGTTGTCTCTTCGCGAACGCGTTTTCAAACTTTTCCACGACCCCGCTTATCCGAGCGCCAAAGTCACCGATCGTGTGATTCGAAAACGTTATGTCTGACCCTCTATGAGTCGCAACATCAAGGCCTGATGTAAATCATGTCAGGACTGCCAACAGGTAAAGATATCTCGACACAACTCGCTTTTACGAGCGAAATTTACAGAGCCAGACAGTCGTTTCCAACATGTACATATGGACATAGTCGGCCCATTACCAGATAGCCACGGTTTTAAATACTGTCTCACAATCATAGATAGACCTTCTCGATGGCCCGAGGCAGTGCCTCTACAAAACGTCGAGGTTTTAACCGCTTGCCGAGCTTTCGTCGATCAATGGATCTCTCGGTATGGTTCACCTGAAACTATAACAACCGATCAAGGCAGCCAGTTTGAATCTCGGTTATTTACAGCCCTCCTAGAACTAATCGGCACAGAAAACTCAAAGCAGCCATCATGTGCCACGCAGATCATAAATGGTCTAAATCATTATCAACCGTATGATTAGGCCTTAGATTTAATGTCACCGCCTCCGGCGCATCACCAGCAGAGTTCGTGTTCGGTACCACTCTTAGAATACCCGGGGAGTTCGTTCTGCATGACGATTTTTCACCAAACCCGCATATGTTCCTGGAGGAATTCCGTGAGTTTATGCGGAAGGTCAAACCGGTAACCGTTGTTCAAAAGTACAAGCGGAATATGTTCGTTTTTAAAGAACTCGCCTCTTGCTCACACGTCTTTCTTCGCGTTTATATCAAAAAATCTCTCGAGCGTCCATACACCGGGCCTCATAAGATTTTGAACAGAACCTCAGACCAAGTTTACGAAATTGACGTAAACGGTTCTCCTCGCCAGGTTTCAGTCGAAAATATAAACCCAGCGCATTTCGCACGCGAGGACATCTACCAGGTACTTCAAACTGATAGCTTGTTATCTGAGGATATGTTTGTCAAATTCACATGGCCTATTGCCAAACATAAATTTTATTCGTTACGCACTGTACAGATATTTATTTTTAATAGTGCTACTTTACACACTCTTAATATTAGTCCTTATAGTATGCCGAATGAATGAATTTGGTGTGATACCTTATTTTAAACAGATTGTTACGTCCTACATGTTCTTGTATATCGTTAACACTCGGGGGTGGGAGGGGGGCGTACTGTAGGGATTCACTATTACAACTCGTATAGTCACTTTCTAGTAACTGCTGCCGGTAATAACCATTGTAACATTCCCAGTCATTCTATGGTAACATCTAGTGATATTCCTAGCGGCAGTCTTACCGTAGAGTTTCCACTCTACGTTGCATAGCGAGAGACTAAGCGGGCACGTCGTCTCCCGCCGTCTAACCAGTTGGTAGCCACCCCACCTGGCATAAACATCTCTTGAACTGGTGCCTCTCGCACCGATGTATTTATTTATTTTTGTATACCATTAAGCCATTTCCCTTTCAGGGTAGGCGTGACACTGCCCGATTCGGGTAGTGTTTCTAGGTGGATAGTTTTCTTGTAGTTATAAATAACTACAAGTGTGGGCTCACCACACCCACGATGTGCCAACAGCACTCAGTATTCTTGAATGGTCACCCATCCAAGTACTAACCGCGGCCAACGCTGCTTAACTTCAGTGATCTGACGAGAACTGGGTTTTTCAGCGTGGTATGGCCGTTGGCAACAACCTTTAGCTTCAATAAATCAAGTTGATAAGTTTAAAATGGCATCACAAGTTTAATCACGTAACCGAGTCGTGGAAAACATATTGGAGTCAGAGTAATGATCCTGGGTATAGTCAAATCCCACAACATGACATTCTTGACTGTTCAAGGAATGCGTTTCCAAATGAAAGATAAAGAAGGCAAAGGGTCTGTTTTTTGAAAAAAGCACCCCAAAGGGAATAGACTACTACGTCCACGTCGTTGTTACTCGATAGCGCTAAAAGTAGAGCTTTCTAATTTTTCTACTACACTTTAACTCCCATCCCAGGTGGATGGAAGAGGTGCTAAAAATTGAATTGATTACAATTGAATAGATCTCCTGAAATGAATCAGCAGGTCTTTTTTATTTTTTGTTTGCAAGCGCATTTCTTGAACAGTCAACAGTGTCATTTTTCGCCAATAGAGAGACATCTGACGCGAATCGATAAAAATTTTCCCAATAAAACTTATGTATTTTTGTCCCTCAGGGGGTGGGGGTTGGGTTCAATTTTTGCTGCGTCGCTTTTCCCTCTCGAAAATAAAAAGTTTTCATTATGGACATTTTTTTTTGTTAGATGCGTATTTCTTGAGATATTTCGATGTGTCAAGATAAAAGAATCACCCTGTTATATGTATATATATAAAAGCTCTACAAACATGGACGAACCCTTCTTCCTAGCTGCTCGTGGGAACAGCAATGATAACACCAAACATAGTTATAGTAAATGCGGTTCAAAACAATCGAACGCGCAGGGCTCCCGGCAATGGGTCGGACAATAATGCCGACTACCCTCAAGTTGGGGGAGCCAATCAAGACAGAGTCAATGCGATGGACCGGCAGAATCTCATTACTTTTAAGTGGACGGATCGACTCAGGGACGACCTGCTAGAGTACTATGACACCAGTATAGCACCTGAACGAAAACGTTACATGGCGCGACTGCATACTCTGTGGTGCGAGAAACACCCAGAGCTCTTGCATTTTTCGCATAAATTTCTGCGAAACCGTGCCGAGGAACTTCGCAAAAAGGGTTATATAAGCAGAGCGCCTACTCAACCTCAGTCAGAACAAGTCGGCAACCGAGAAAGAGAGGCGACATTGAGACCAACCGCGAGCAGAAATCCAATAGAGGAAGAACGATGCTTCAGGACCCGGAGAAACATCAACATTCAGGTTTTCTCAATCCCTAAGATCTGGCTAGATGGCGAGCTTCGTGGAGATTTTTCCGCAGAATCCGACCTCTGGACTATAAACTGTAGTGTGTATAATGCAGCGAGAACTTTGGCAGCTGTAAACCGTAAAACCGACGGTTCATCATAAGACCAAAAGACGAATGCATCAACTCAGCACAAAGATAGGCTGGGTAAGGCAGTACGCGTCCCGCATTCAGTGTGTCATTGACTACATAACATCTGGCAGGACTTTCACTGCCAAGGATAGACAGTACGCGCGAGAACTGCGGATCCGTCATCACACACTCAACAAGTCAAAGCTACTGACCATCAGGCAGCATATTGTTGACAGAATACGGGTGCTATCTAACGCTAGAAGAAGTCCAGAGCGGAGAGAGAGGTGGGTCAGAGAAAATCAACAGTTTTCGTCTGACCCATCTGGACTCTTCCAAGACCCTCCAGTTACTGTCGTCGACCCGCCCACACCAGAGGAGGTCGAGGCATTTTGGAGAGAAGTCTACGAAGTCCAGCATTCACTGAAAGAAAACTCAAAGAATATAAATAGCTTCAAGGAGCTGTACAGTGCCCGCATAACCTTGAGGAAGAATGCCCACCTATCGCTACCGAAGAGGTGAAAAAAGTATTAGGAGGCATGAAAAACTATTCCGCTCCGGGACCAGATGGTATCAAGACCTTCTGATGAAAGGAGTTTCCTTCAACGCACTAGCATCTGGCCCGACTTTTCACCTCATATCAAAAGTCGGAAGAGCCTATTCTGGAGGGGTTGGTCGTAGGGCGCAAAAATTACAGGCCAATAACTTGTCTAAACACACTGTATAAGATCCTAACAGCTATCCTAAATAATAGGATTGTTCGGACAATTGGACCTGTGTGGCGAGAGGTTTACGAACAACGAGGCTCAAAGAAAGGCGTAGCAGGATGTCGGGAGAACCTGCTCATCGATAGATGTGTCTGTAAAGATTACCGGAAAGCTTTCGATTCAACCTCCCATAGACTTATCATCTGTCTGTCGGAAAGCTTAAAGATTCATCCACACATCGTGAGGTGCGTAGAGAGATTGATGCCGCTTTGGAAAACCAGATTTACTATCTCATCTGGAAAACATCGTGTGATAACTAGCGGTGTCACTTTTCAGAGAGGTGTGTTTCAGGGCGACACCATGAACCTTCTTCTCTTTTGCCTCACAATATTGCTACTATTTCTCGCACTTCGCCATTCCGAAGGGTAACTCTGAGGCAAACCTGGAAATCGAAAGCATAACGTCACTCATGTATTTTACATGGATGATCTTAAGATCTATGCTAAAAATAAAGATAAACTACATCTAGCTCTAGAAAATTGTCAAAGAGTACGCTCAAGAGATTAAAATGGAGTTCGGGTTTGAAAAATGGTGGTCGCGGAATACTGAATCTTGAGTGTTTTCACAACAGGATTGTTCTGGGTACAGCGTATATAGTCGCAAATGGACAAGACCCTCTTCTTAAAATGGTCAGGAAACACAAAGAAGTGGGCAATGGGCGTTTCTGTACAAAGCAGCGGAGGAGGCTACTGAAACACTCGGGCTTGACTTCTATATCAGGGGTGAACAAAATGCATCAAATCTTTTCCATCTCGACTACTCACTCTTGAAGGCCCCGATGAAGAAAGCACACGTCATTTCCACTCTAGCATACCGTCGCCACATTTTGAGCCAAGACATTCCCGATGATAGCTGTAGAGCGTGTCATATACACCCCGAGCTTCTAGGACACATACTATCTACTATCGGCAAATCAATTATAGGCATCTGCCTTTGAAGCTTAACAACTCAGCCAAAAAAGTGCTACAGTAATAAGTAAATAGTCATTTGAAATCTGAAAGTGTTCCACGTAAATGAGCTTGAAGACGTTAATGTAAATAATTTGTTGAGGTTTGCAGACTGAAAAATGTAAAAAAAGTAAGGAATTTCGGGCACATTTAAGAAGAGTCAAGTTTAGAGCATTATTTCTTATACAAGGGGCAATGGGAAAAAATTTGAAAAAATTCATGAATATGAGGCAAATATTTGTGAACAAATTTGAGTTGAGAAATTTGAGAAATAATAAAAATTGTTGCTTAAAATTACAAAAATGTACAACTATACTATCTTCAGTTCTAATGAAGATATTAAAGCGATTTCAACTTCAAACTGTAACGGATAGGCTCTGGAATTATTTACAATCTCCCGGGAGGATGTGATGGTTTTATTTTTGGTTGAAATCGCGATATTTTCGGACATTTTCTTTGTTGGAAAGTAAGTGTTAGGAACCAGCGGGGGTGCATTTTTTGCTGCCGGTAAGAAGAGGCGTCAGTGTCCGGGCAAGAGTTCAGAAGCACGGGTCAAAGAAAGACACCAGCGGTCGGCATCAAAAAATAGACACCCCCGCTGCTTTCTGAAACTGGCTTTCAAAAAAAAAATTGTCTAAAAGTATCGCGATTTCCACCAAAAATAAAACAATCACATTCTTCCGGGAGATTGTAAATAATTACAGAACCTATCCGTTACAGTTTGGAGTTGGAATCGCTTCAATATCTTCATTAGAACTGCAGATAGTATAGTTGTACATTTTTGTAATTTTAAGCAACAATTTTTATTATTTCTCAAATTTGTCAACTGGAATTTGTTCACAAATGTTTTCCTCATATACATACATGAATTTTTTCAAATTCCTTTTTTTTTTTACATTTTTCAGTCTGCAAAGCACAACATTTTTGTTACCTCAACGTCTTCAAGCTCATTTACATGGAACACTTTCAAATGACTATTTACTTATTACTCTAGCATTTTTTTTTGCTGAGTTGTTAAGCTTCAAAGGAAGATGTCTATAATTTTTGCGCCGATAGTAGTTGTCCAACTCATGCGGAAACGACCTACATCCAAAGGCACAATGCGTATTGAATTCGTTGCAGACTGTAACCACCTATCTCACGGTCGTGAGACGTGGATACAGCTGAAATTTTACCGCGATTTCGCTGGAAGCGGGTGCAATTTTTCAGATTAACACCCGCTCCCAGCGAAATCGCGGTAAAATTTCAGCTGTAACCACGTCTCACGACTGGGAGGTAGGTGGTTACAGTCTGCGACGAACTCAATACGATGATCCGGCAAAAGTCTCGTGCACCCTGAGGACACGGAGCGACCCAAGGACGACCGCCTTCTGCATTTTCCCTGCAAGTGTCTCAGCATTTTGTTGACACGCAGGGATGCTTTTCAGGCTATTAACCAGTGAAAATTTGGCACCTCCAAGAGTGCCGATGATCAAGACGATTAGCTTAACAGAATATTCCGGGTATAACCGTCGCAACTATCTTATAAGGTCTTTATACCTCTCTTTCTTTTCTTTCTCCTTGGCTGTGACGTTTTTGTCAGCTGGTGCCGAAAATTCGATAACGAACATTGTTCGTTTCTCGAAGTCAAGGAGAACTATGTCAGGCCTCTAGTGCGCAACAGGAACAATTGTCGAGAATATGAAGTTCCAGCATATGCGGCACTTCTCATTTTCGACAATTGACTCTATTTCTCTAGGAGCGTTTAGCGGAGAG
This sequence comes from Andricus curvator, assembly GCA_932195095.1. Classification (NCBI taxonomy): domain Eukaryota; kingdom Metazoa; phylum Arthropoda; class Insecta; order Hymenoptera; family Cynipidae; genus Andricus; species Andricus curvator. Next base: position 11,306 of record CAKNYM010049436.1, read on the forward strand.
GTATTTGGGCGAATACCATAAGAGTGACAGAGATGGTAATAAAGCACTCTTAGTGCCGCATTGTGCCTTTGGATGTAGGTCGTTCCCGCATGAGTTGGACAACTAGATAGTATGTGTCCTAGATGCTCGGGGTATGCATGACACGCTCTGCAGCTATCATCGGGAATGTCTTGGCTCAAAATGTGGCGACGGTATGCTAGAGTGGAAATGAATCCGTCTTGACATGCCAAAATGAAGCCCTCCGTGCCCGACTTCAATCCGGGTGATCTAAGGAAAGCAAACGTTAGCTCATACGACATTAACTGATCTTCCACATTTCTGTGGAAGATGCCGTGCATCCTCTTGTCGAGGAGCTGTTCGTGGAAGTTTTTCTCCTGTGCTTTCTTAATCCGGGCCTTCAGGAGTGAGTATTCAAGATGGATAAGATTTGATGCATTTTGTTCACCCCTAATATTGAAGTCAAGGCCGAGTGTTTCAGCAGCCTCCTCCGCTGCTTTGTACAGAAACGCCCCTTTGCCCACTTCTTCGTGTTTCCTGACCATTTTAAGAAGAGGGTCTTGTCCATTTGCGAACATATGTGCTGTACTCAGAATAATCCTGTTGTGAAGACTATCAAGATTCAGTATTCCGCGACCACCTTGAAGGCGTGAGATGTAAAGTCGTGGAACAGAAGACTTAACGTGCATGCTTTTTTTCATGTGCATAACCTTTCGGGACCCGATATCGAGGGATCTGAGCTCGTCCTTCGTCCATGGAACTACTCCAAATGAATAGCGTACTACGGGGACGGCAAGCATGTTCGTCGCAGATACATTGTTCCTCGCCGACAGTTCGGAAGACCACATCCGTCGGATGAGACGTTTGTGTCTGCATCGGAGAGTATCCTTTATAGATGTCACGTCCTGAATGCGACTCTGTGGCACTCCCTGGTATGTATAGGTCTCTCCAGCGCAAAGGTGTCGTATAGCGCTTTTGTCAACGAGCTCAGGATCTTCGAGGATGCCATTAAGTTTTCCTTTCTTCAAATTAACGTTGGCGCATTTCTCTAACCCGAACTCCATTTCAATCTCTTGAGTGTACTCTTTGACAATTTTTAGAGCTAGATGTAGTTTCTCTTGATTCCTATCATAGATCATGAGATCATCCATGTAAAATACATGAGTGACCTTGTGCTTTCGGTTTCCAGGTTTGCCGCAGAGATACCCTTCGGAATGGCTAAGTGCGAGAGATAGTGGCAATAATGTGAGGCAAAAGAGGAGAGGGCTCAAGGAGTCGCCCTGCAACACACCTCTCTGAAAGGTGATACTGTTAGTGATCACACGATGTTTTCCAGATGAGATAGTAAATCTGGTTTTCCAAAGCGGCATTAATGTCTCTATGCACCTCACGATGTGTGGATGAACTTTCAGGCTTTCCAACAGACAGATGATAAGTATATGGGAGGTTGAATCGAAAGCTTTCCGATAATCAATCCAGGCCATCGATAGAAGTCGCTGATAGGATGCTGCGTCTTTACAGACACATCTATCGATGCACAAGTTCTCCCGACATCCTGCTACGCCTTTCGTTGAGCCACGTGGTTCATACATCTCTCGCCACACAGGTCCAATTGTCCGAACAATCCTATCATTTAGGATAGCTGTGAAGAACTTATACAGTGTGTTCAGACAAGTTATTGGCCTGTAATTCTTAGGGTCAGCTAAGTTGCCCGTCTTCGGCAGGAGCCCTGTGCGCCCTTCCACCAACCACCCCGGAATAGGCTCTTCCGACTTTAGATATGAGGTGAAAATTCGGGCCAGATGCTGGTAGGTTGAAGGAAACTTCTTCCACCCGAAGGTCTTGATACCAGCTGGTCCCGGAGCGGAATAGTTCTTCATGCCTCTTAATACGTTTTTCTCCTCCTCGGTAGTGATAGGTGGGCATTCCTCCTCAGCTGTTATGAGGGCATGCACAGCTCCTTGAAGGTATTTATGTTCTTTGAGCCTTCTTCAAGTGGATGTTGGACTTCGTAGACTTCTCTCCAAAATGATTCGACCTCCTCTGGTTTGGGCGGATGGTCAACAGTAACTGGAGGGTCTTGGAAGGGTCGAGATGGGTCAGACAAAAACTGTTGAGTTTATCTGACCCACCTCTCTCTCCGCTTTAGACTTCTCCTAGCGTTAGATAGTACTCGTATTCTGTCAACAATATGGTGCCTGATGGTCAGTAGCTTTGACTTGTTGAGTGTGTGATGACGGATCCGCAGTTCTCGCGCGTACTCTCTATCCTTGGTTGTGAAAGTCCTGCCAGATGTTATGTAGTCAATCACACACTGAATACGGGACGCGTACTGCCTTGCCCAGCCTATCTTTGTGCTGAGTTGATGCATTCGTCTTTTGGTCTTATGATCAACCGTCGGTTTTGTTTTACGTTTTACAGCTGCCAAAGTTCTCGCTGCATTGTACACACTACAATTGATAGTCCAGAGGTCTGATTCATCGGAAAAATCTCCACGAAGCTCATCATCCAGTTCAGTCAGATCTTTGGGCGTGGGAGAAACCTGAATGTTGATGTTTCTCCGGGTCTTGAAGCATGGTTCTTCCTCTATTGGATGCCTGTTCGAGGTTGGTCTCAGTGTCGCCTCTCTTTCTCTGTTGCCGACTATATATATATATATATATATATATATATATATATATATATATATA
>CAKNYM010049436.1:14002-32516 GCA_932195095.1 Andricus curvator
TATATATATATATATATATATATATATATATATATATATATATATAATTCAAAAAAAGGGTTAAACAACCACCGCAGGATCCCACTGAGAGCAACTGCCATCTAAAAATGACACAGTCTCCCAGTAGAATCGTTGTAAATCACACTATGGCCACGTCTCACAACCGTCAGATGGGTGGTCACAGGGCACGATGAAATCATAACGACAGGCCGGCGAAACCCTTGTGTGTCTTGATGACACGAAGCGACCCAAGGATGACAGCTTTCTGCATCCATCTCGCAAGGGCCTTGCCACATTTTTGGCACGCGGGTATGGCTTTAAGGTTACAAACCGGTGATAGTTTCGCACCTCCGAGAGCACCTATCACAAGGACAATTACTTGTACCGAATATTTTGAGTAAAGTGTGGCAATCTCTTCCATTTGACCTGTACTAATGTTGTTATCGCAAAAAAAACTGTTGATCAACTTAAAAAAGGACAGATTGATTATGTCTGCAAGGGATGTAGTTTTTTGACTACTAGTGCCACCTTTGCGGCAGTTAATACCAACCCTGCTGCCAATTATGAGATTCGTGATTCTCGTGACGTCGAAAAAGAAAAAATTCCGTACCCTTTACCCCCACTTCCGTCAATGCACCTGCTCTACCTCCGGGGTTCGTTGACCTTTCACGTCAAGTGGTCTCGGAGGCCCAAAGTAAGATTTTAACGAGATTCAGTGAATTCGAAACCCGACAACAGGATTTTAATGAGAAGTTAAGACCTAAGCTAAAGACCTTAAGGCTAAAGTAGTTGCGCTTGAGCATGCGCAGAATGTAAATGACCAAGCGGCTTTACATACTACGCTTGAAATTTATGGGCTTCCAATGAAGCCCAACGAGGACCTTATGGCCAACGTTGAGTCAATTGCCAGGGCTTTTGATGTACCAATTTCTAAAAATGAAGTTGTCAACCTGTACCGAATTATCAACGCACCATCTCTCAGACAACCTACTACCCCTCCGATCATCGTAGTTAAATTCAGTCGCCAAGATCTACGAGATAAAATGATCGAGAGACGTAAAGTCAAAAGAGATTTTTCTACAGTGAATATTAGATGGACCAGAAATGAGAAACGCTTTATTTATCTTCGTGGAGCCGTAACTCCACTCAACCGGAAAATATATGCTATTGCTCTCGGTCTTCGAAGATACAAGAAAATCAAATATCTATGGATTTCTGGTGGAAGAATCTTTTGTAGAAAGGAGGACGGTTCTTCGAGAATACACCTTGCAAATCTACAAACTGTAGAGGGACTTCAATAGCAACCATGGGCTAAGTCCAATATTTTTTTAACTTTTCTCCGACTAACCTTAGCATTAATTTGACATAAGTGCTACTCCTGCCTAGGTATATGTGCTACTCCTGCCTAGGTATATGTGTTTCTCTAATTTTTGCTCTGCATCATATATTAATCTTGTTTATTTGCATAAAGAGGTACTTAAATTTCTTTATGATATTATTCTTGTTTGCCAATTTGATGCCCTTCGGTGAATATATCTTCAATATTTTTCAGGTTTTTATACCTTGTATATATGTATCTTCAGATAGCAAACTTGATCTCATATTTAAACTAGTAGCTTTAAATCTTGATTTTGGTCTTTTTGAGAATAATTGTATAATATTTGGATTAACTCTGTGCCTTGGATACCTTAAATGTTCTCATTTCATCATAATATTCATAGCTCTCCGGATATCCGGATATCGATGTACGAAATCATGTCCACTTTTGTTGAAAATTTGTCTAGAGACATACGTCACTGTTTTCGACACTGTTTATTATCCCTTTTGTATCTTTTTTATTTTTACCCATTACCGATTCTCTAATTTGAATTATAATCACTTAGTTTGGGGTGTGCTGATAATTGTTCTTTGTCTCAGTCAATTTTTACGCGTGCTGCGTGAGTTTTTTATTTTTGAATTGTTTTTTATGAAATGATTCTCCCAATATATCCATGGATACCTTAAGCATTTTTCATGTGAACGCCCAGTCTCTCTTGGCACATTTTCTAGAATTCAAGCATTTCTTTAGTACACGTTCCTACCATATAATAGCTGTTTCTGAAACTTGGTTAACTCCAAATATACCCTCTAGCCTCATTACAATTGACAACTATTCGCTCTTTCGAAGAGACAGAGACGAGAGCAGGGGTGGTGGAGTTTGTCTTTTCCTGCATGATAGTCTGGGTGGGACCGTGGTTGATGTGAGTCCAGTAGCTACACATCCCACGACCGAGTTTCTCTTTGTTGAAGTTAAATCAACTTCTAATAGTGTTTTAGTGGGAGTGGTCTATAAACCACCCAATGCCTCCTATGGCACTGAGTTAGAATCGATAATTTTTTCACTTATTCCTAACTTTAATAACATTATACTTACTGGTGATTTTAACACTAACTTAAATCTTACTTCCAATCATTCTAAATATCTAACATCCTTGGTATACTCTTCGGGACCCACGATTGTACCTCATGATTCCACTCACCATACTGATCGTTCCAGTACTCGTATTCACTTAATGATTGTGGACGATATTGATAAGGTTGTCACCTACGAACAACATGCTATTTCTTTTCTCTCTAATCAGGACTTCATTAAAATTCCATTTAAATTTTCTTTTAATTTAAATTCAAAGCCAACCCAAAGACTGGTGCGGAATCTTTCTAAAATTGATGAACATACATTCCACGAACATCTATTGACGTATGATTGGGAAAAAATATTACTAGATACAGATATAAATAATATAATCGACGCTCTGACTAATTACCTAGTGACCGCATTCAACAAATTTTCTCCGCTACAATCTCCTAAAAACTTTGATAAAGCTGCCCCCTGGATCACATCTGAAATTAAAAATCTGATGGGGGAACGTGATGGCAAACGCCGACTTGCAAAAAGAACAAAAAGCAGTATAATACTAGCTCAATTTCGTAAACTCAGGAACCTAGTTCAAACTAAGATTCGAGATGCGTTCAATCAATACAATCATAATGAGATTGCACATAGAGACAAAAAAGAGGAAATTTGGCATCTCCTTAGACGTTTACACCTAATCTCGCCGAAGCACGAATCTATAGATAGTAATTTTCCGCCTGATGACTTTTTAAAGACTTTTTTCACGTTCCCAGTTCCAGACTTAACATCATCATTTTCGACTACCTCTCTTAATTCAACATTTAATGACTCTGACTTCTTTTTCGATGACATCACACCTGAAATACTTTTGGAAAAAACACTTGAAATCAAATCAAATGCCATTGGGATTGATGGAATATCAATCAAAATGATTAAACTTGCCATTCAAATTATCTTTCCTATCCTATTGCATATTTATAATGCTTCCCTTTAGGTCGGTATCTTCCCAGATATCTGGAAGAAGGCTGTTATTTGCCCAATTCCCAAAATTTCCAAACCTACTACCCCGAAAGAATTCCGGCCAATTTCTGTTTTATGTGCACTCTCTAAACCACTTGAAAAAATTGTTCACTTGCAACTTTCCAGATTTCTTGAATTATCTAAGGCCATTGACCCGATGCAATCAGGTTTTCGTGCAAAATATAGTACTCTTACTGCTTCTCTTAAGGTAACGACGGATCTCAAATTAGCAATGGATAACACGGAGATTACGATTGTTGTTCTGTTTGATTTTTCGAAGGCATTTGATATGGTTAACCATAAGTTACTCCTACAAAAGTTAAAATCTTTTAACGTATCAAACTCTGTCATCAAATGGTTCAAATCCTATTTTAATAATCGGTCTGACAGAATTATTAATAGTAGTGGTGGGCTTTCTGACTGGGGTGAGGTCAAGTGTGGGGTTCCACAGGGCTCCATTCTGGCACCCCTCCTCTTTAATTTGTTCACATCTGACCTTGGAAGTGAACTTCAACATTGCAGCTACCACAAATATGCTGATGATTTCAAAATTTATTTATCGGGACCAATTTCTACGCTAAGTGGTCTACTTGTTTTAGTCCAGGAGGATATTGATCGAGTGATCCTCTGGGCCTGCAAGAATGGACTTACACTTAACCCGGGAAAAACTCAGGCAATTGTTGTTGGACCTATTTCATCTCCGTCACTTGAAACTTTGGCATCTTTTCCACCACTTCGTATCGAGAATCTCGCTATCCCTTCCTCGGAAGTAGTTAAAGATCTGGGATATTTTCATAACCGTACCTTGTCGTGGAAGCAACAGGTACAGAGCATCTCGAGGAAAACATACAGTATTCTACATCAACTATATAGGAATAAGGACTCTTTACCTACCTCTACTCGGATACTTTTGGTTAAGAGTCTAATCCTGCCCCAATTTGACTACGGTTGTTTGGTATACGATGGTTTGTCCGACGATTTGCGTCCGCTTTATTTACAATTTGCCTAAATACGAACACATAACTCCATACAGACATACGGCTGGTTTGCTTAATGTTGCCAAGAGAAGACAATTCTTTATGGGTAATTTGCTCTATACTCTTTTTCAAAACAAAGCTCCGGAGTATCTATTTAACCTGTTCCAATTTGTAGACAGAGACCTTCCAGCACAGTCTAAGCTTCGTGAAAGACATAAAATCCTTAAGCTTCCTTTTCACAGAATATGTCAGCTTCAAAGAGGAATAAAGTTCCATACGATATTAAAAATGCACCTTCCCTGTATCATTTTAAGAATCTTTTTTTCAAATATTTGTACAATACTCCTAATTTTTTCTCGAATATTTCATCTGCGAATCTCTTTCTATATTCATTAACTTTTGCAAATATTTATTTCTTATGCATACATTTTTTCATTCTTCATTTATATCTTAACATGCAAAGAGAGCTACTAATTAATTAATCACTCAATTTTAATTACTACGCAATAATCTTATACCTAATCTGATACTTACTCTGAGGTCGACTCTGCTTATTTATTTATTTTATTTAGTTTATAGATTAAATTATAAGATTAATCAAGTACACTGCCGATCAGTGCTTGCACAAATTTGTAATGACCTTGTAATATCCTGTTCCTCAGAGGGCTATTCAGCCCTAGGGACTTTCTTGAATAAATACAAATACAAATACAATTGGATATTTTTCAGTGAATAGACTCCATTCTTCATGGAATCCAAGGTTTCTTTGCTCTGATAATTTGCAAATTGCCAACAACTGTTAATTATTTAAATAATTTTCATGAACAAATGTTGAAACCGTTAAAGACTTTTGCTCATCATTTTATTTATATTTCTATGAACAATTTTTTTCATTGTTCCGAATATAAACTCATTGACGGCTGGACTTTAGTCATTGTCGACAATGACCGGTGAATGTTGGAAATTTCCGAACAAAAGTTTCTTGGATAGACATTGACTAGTCAATGTCGACAATGACCGACGCCAGCAGTCAATGTCGATATTGACTAGGAATTGTCGACAATGACTGATTTCCGACATTGACTGTAACATATATATTATACTCAAGCGGCCAAACGTAAATTTTAGAGGAGAAGCAGGAGAAGTGGCGACGGGCCGATAGAACGACATAGAACGACAATGTTTACAAGCTTGTACTGAATAAATTATTAATGATGGAATTTTTTTAACTGCACCATGTTAAAGAGCAAGTTCGAATCTACGTAAAACATTAAAAATCAGAAAATCGATTTTTGGCCGCTTAGGGGTCTTTCTTCAGATCGTGTCACATATATTTATTTATTTATTTATATAAACGGAGAAAATTTGGTTACGAAATTTTATCCAAATTTTGAATACATTTCGGAGTTGGAGAACATTTGACATTATAATAAGTTGTGACGTGCGAAATGTTAAAAAATACATGGTAGTTCGGCAGATTAAAGTTTTCAAATGTAGAGTAAAGATTTTCAAAAGTAAAAGTTAATGCATGTGGTGTAATTATTTAAAACTATTCAGTCATACATTGTGGAAAAATTGGATAAAATTTCATGTTAGTTAAGTAATGTTTGCAAATAGAAAGTGAAGCAAACTTTAAATTATACAATGTTCATCATTCCCTTAAAATCGGTTATACATAGAATGACAAATTTCGGTGAATCTTTCTAAGTGAAAAATGTATTATTTACTCGAAAGTTGGGTGAAGTTTTTAATTAATTCTAGAGAAAAATTGATTTTAGTTATTTTATATCTCCTCCACATTGTATGAAAGTGTATCCACTGTGGAAGAGCTTTTCATTTTTGCTACGTTACACTTTATTCGAAAGTCGGGTAAACCGACCGTCACACGGCATCTCCTATACCACCACCTAATCTTTCAGGATCGTGTGCAAGTTGTGAACACCTCGAAGATATTTACCAGTTTTTTTATTTGGAAGGTGTTGAATTATTAACTTACTTATTTATAGTCCTTGTCGGCGTCTAGTATTTAATAGTGGATATTATTTGTGCCATTACAAAATTGAATTAGACTTTATTTAAGTAGGAAATCACAAAGTTGATTACCATGGATCGAAGTTAACGCCACTGGCGCAAACCTCAGTGATGCCATTTTAGTGGGTTTGCCATGTTATTGGTTTTCCTACTAAGTTTGTATTTTTTTCTTTCATTTACTAGTTGGATGAAAGAATTATGTATAAACTTCCGAAAAGCACATACCTCCGATTCATTTGAAACTCAGTAATGACAGAGTAATACCCGCGAATTTGAATTTCAAGGTCAAAACCCCCGGAAACTATGAAAAATTCATGTTTTATCCGTTTATTTCAGTCAATAATAAATATTTAGAGTAAAACTTTAAGGGGTCATTCTACTATCTCACTTTTGAAAAATCGATTTTTTTTTACATTTTTCGATAGGTTATATATTCAGAAATATCATATCAAAGTTTCACACAGAAATTCTGAGTCTTTCTATACTTTTCAGAGCACGATTTCAAAAAAGTTTCCAAGCGATTACTTTCAAATTTTCTACGTTTATTCTTAATATAAATATCTACAGAGTGACGAAGCGGTTTTCAAAACTTTTGATTTTATCATAGTTAAATTAACAAAAAAAGAGCAAAAAAACACGATTTTTGGAAATTTTTTGTTTAAACTGCCGCCATTTTGTTATTTTGCAAAATAAAAAAAATCCGCTTCGTCACTCCAGAGCTATGGTCATAATAATAAAGAAAATTTCTGATTTATTTGTTTCAGATGATGCTGACTGGAGATATCGTGCGCGCAGTGGACATGCCTTTTGTTGAGACACTTTGTTTATTGTTAAATAATACCTAAACTAAATAATAATTTTATGGGAAAAGATTGTTTTTGTAAACAGTGAGACAGCATAAATAAACGCTGAAAATTTTATTCAATTATATAAAGTAGTTGTTGAGAAAAAAATTCTGGAAAATCACCTTTTTTTTGCCGAGATTGTAGAATGACCCCTTAAACAAAGGTTGTAGACATTTAAAAAATATATTTTTTATGTTTAATACATTTCTACTCTACGACTGATAGTTTTCGAGAAAATGGCCGTTAAATATTAAAAATTGCAGAAATACATCACAATGTGTAGCGGTGTGACATAAATTGTATGAAAAATTCCTGTAAGGCTGAATACGAAAATTCTGTGATTAGTCACATGGGCACATTCCCGCACAAGGCACAAAAGTGTCTTCTTGGCTGCACGACAAGTTGGAAATGAGTTGGAGCTTAACCAACATTATTTCTGTGACCAGTCACGGGGGTGCCTTCCCGCCCCCACGAGACGTTGGAAAGGGGTAGGGGTTCGACCGAAATTATTTCTGTGACCAGTCACAGGGGTGCCTTCCCACCCCCCACGGAACGTTGGAAAAGGATAAGAGTTTGACCAGTATTATTTCTGTGACTAGTCACAGAAGGTGCGAATACTTACTGAACTCAAGCATGTTCGACTTACTAAAGGAGAAGTGCCAATAAGGCCGTTTTGTGGCCCCCAACCGATTGGGCTGAAATTACGTAAGATTGTTCCTTTGAATGTGACTCACAAACCCCTGCAACGATTTTCCGAATGAGCGTTTCGTTAAGGAGAAAACACGGCCTTCATGATAGTATTTTACATAGGATTTCGAGCAGCTCCTCATATACTTTAACATTTGACCCTGTTATAAATCTACCCCATTCACCAAACTTGCTCAAAAATAGTGTATGTATATGACGTATAAAATATAGCAAAGCGATGATTCCAGGCATTTGTCTACGCATTGAAATTGAGCAATATATTCCACCACAGAACGATCATCAAGAGATGTGAAATAATTAGAAAGAGGAACTTTATACTTTCCAACCCATTTTCCATATTTTCCCACGCCCCTTCCTATTTTCCCATGCTTTTTTCTATTTTGCCACGCTCCTTCCTTCTTTCTTACGCTATTTCATATTTTCCCACGCTTTTTTGATATAATCTTACGCCCCTTCATATTTTCTCACGCTAATTCATATTTTTTCACGCCCCTTATTTTTTTCCACGCTTTTTCATATTTTCCCGCGCTATTTCATATTTTCCCAGGCCCCTTCTTTTTTTCCACGCTTTCTCATATTTTCCCACGCTATTTTATATTTTCCCATGACCCTTTCTGTTTTCCTGGTTTTTTAAAACTTTTCTACAAGAAAATCAGAAAAAATTAGCTATTTGTATGTAATTGTATTTTTCGTTGAATTTTGTACATTTTTTAACAAAAAAGTATATGTTTTAACAAAAAATTACAATTGTAGAAATGTTGTACTTTCGTATATCTTGTATCTTCTCTATTGTATCTTACGCCCCTTCCTATTTTCCCAGGCTAATTCATATTTTCCCATGCCAATTCATATTTTCCCAAGCCTCCAACGGCCATACCACGCTGAAAAAACCAGTTCTCGTCAGCTCACTGAAGTTAAGCAGCGTTGGGCGCGGTTAGTACTTGGATGGGTGACCATTCGAGAATACTGCGTGCTGTTGGCACATCGTGGATGTGGTGAGCCCACACTTGTAGTTATTTACTACAAGAAACTATCCACCTAGAAACACTACCCGAATCGGATAGTGTCACGCCTACCCTGAAAGGGAAATGGCTTAATGGTATACTACTACTCTTCCTTTTTTCCACGCTATTTCATATATTCCCACGCCCCTTCCTTTTTACCACGGTTTATTATATATTCCCACGCTATTTTATATTTTCCACGACCGTTCCAGTTTCCCTAAGTTTTTTATATATTTTCCAACACTATTTAATATTATCCCACGCTCTTTCTTTTCTGCCATGCTATTTCATATTTTCCCAGGCTTTTTTCATATTTTCCACGCCCCTTTCTATTTTCCCACGCTATTTCATAGTTCCTCACGCCCCTTTTTTCCACGCTATTTCATATTTTCCCACGCCACTTTCTTTCCACGCTTTTTCATATTTTTCCACGCCCGCGCTCTAGGGAAAATATTAAAAAAGCATGGAAAACTATGAAATAGCGTGGGAAAAATCAAGGGGAGTGGGAAAATATGAAATGGCGTGGAAAAATACGAAATTGCGTGGGAAAAAAGGAATGGGCGTGAGAAAATATGAAAAAGCGTAGGAAAAAAGAAGGGACGCGGGAAAAGAGGAAATAGCGTGGAAAAATAGGAAGTTACGTGAGAAATATGAAAAAAGCGTGGGAAATTATTAAATAGTGTGGAAATAGTACATTGTGATACAAGTGTGGAAAAGTGGACTTTTGATGAAGGTTGTGAAGTTGGCAGCACAAGACGGAAGCGAGTACCACGCGGCGCACGAGCCGAAGGCGAGTGCCGACCGTCGTACGAGCTGAAGTCGAGCGGTGTCAACTACACAACCTTCATGGATGTCCGCTTTTTTGCACGAGTGTTACATACTACTTTTTATAAGAACTGCAGAAAAAGTCCTATTGGCGACAAGTATACAGAGTGCGGGGTCAGGGGCCAGGGGCGAAGCCACGTTGGGTCCCAAGGGCGAAGCCCTGGTGGGGGATTGGGGGGGGCAACGCCCCCCGAAAGAAAAAAATATACTTTTGATGTTTCGCATATGAGCACCTCAGAGCAAAAGGAAGACTCCGCAGAGTCGAGAGGAAAATCGAGACAATTATCGTTTCGCTGTCTTACTCTTCAGGCATTCTGCGTAAGAGTTTCTCTTTTGTAACGGTACTTGTCTCGTTTTTCCTCACGGCTCTGCGGAGTCTTTCTTTTGCTCTGACGTGCTCATATCTATAAGCAAAAAAAGAAGTAATTTTAAATATCTCTCAAGATCTGACATATATGCAAAAAAGAATAATTTAAACCTGTTTCCGAACCAAAAAAATATTTACGAAATGTATTACAAACAAATTAAAGAATAATAATGGCAAACATAATAATTAAAAATATTTATTTATGAAGCTAACAAGCTTTTTTTTAATCGCAACGAGTTATTTGCTAAAAGTGTTACGACTCGAACTCATTTTTATGTTTTCACATTAAAACAAATAATTGAGCACGACTAGAAAATGGCTGACCGTAATTCTCACTCGTTGTCATAGGTAACCAAAGTATACAAAAAGTGACTAGCGTGTTAAAAAAGTATGCGAAAAAGGTAACTAGTGTGTCGAAAGAAAACTATGGTTGATTTACACATGCGCAGTACTTTTTTTTCATACGTTACTAAAAAGTGTCACTTTTGGAATATTTTTCAGTAGGAAAAGAGGGACTTTTTGTGCATGTGTTATAAAATAGTTATTTGTGATACTAGTGCGCAAAATAGGTGATTGTGTGAGAGTGTGAATTTTGCAGCATAAGCCCGAGGCTCGAAGCATGAGTCGGTGGTTAGCACACGAGCGAAGCGAGTGCGAAAACGTAGACGAGTGCTTCGAGCCGCAGGCGAATGATGCAATCACACGAGTTACCAATCACCTATGCGCACGTGTATCACACGCTATTTTTGGCAACGCCCGTCCGAAAAAGTTGCTAGGAGGAGGTAACGAAAAATACTAATTGTATATTGCATCGAGTGGAGTAAAGACATTCTTTTTAAAAAAAAGTTTAAAAAAAAATGTTTGAAAAAATTTTTTTTTCAAATGTTTGAGAACAAAAATGTGAGAAAAAATTTTTGAAAAAAAATTTGATGAAAAAAAAGTGTTGAAAACAAATTTTCGAGAAAAAAATTTTGAAAAAAAAATTTGAAAACAAAAACATTTGTTGAAAAAAATTTTTTGAAAAAAAAATTATTTAAAAAAAATATTGGCGTTTATGCTCTTTTTCTGGGGGGAGGGGGGGGGGAGGGTAAGAAACCCTAAAAACAAAACTATAATCATTAAAACATTTATTCAAGTTAAATCTAAATTTATTTCAAGAAGATACCAACACCAGTGTTTAAAGTTACCTATGCCAGTGTCTAAAGTACCTCATCTCGAAAGTGCGCATGCGCAGCTTTTTCACCAGTGCCTAAAGCAGGCCTGCCCAAGTAGGGGAAAACTGCTCGTTCACCACATGTTCGAGTTCCACCACCACGTCCCTCTTCACAGGTCCAGAGGCTTGGGGGGTGGTCGCTGCCGTGAAGTTGAATGAATAGAGGTCGGTGGTGGTGTTAAATTCCCATCTGGAAAATGAGCAGTTTTCCCCTACTTGGGCAGGCCTGGCCTAAAGTAAGCCATCTTCAAACTGCGCATGCGCGAAAATTATTACCACACAGTCTGCTCAAATAAGGTCCTTTAGGCACAATTTAGAAGCATGCAAACGTCAACTTTAGAGGTGGGTGTCGCAAAAAAGATTTAAAAAGCGTATGGAAACAGTAAGAACGTGTGAAAATATGAAATAGCGTAGGAAAATATGCAAAAGCGTGGGAAAATATGAAAAAGCGTGGGAAAATATGAATTAGCGTGGGAAAATAGGAATGGGCGTAAGATTACATGAAAAAAGCGTGGGAAAATATGAAATAGATTAAGAAAGAAGGAAGGAGCGTAAGAAAATATGAAACAGCATAGGGAAATTGGAAGGGGCGTGGGAAAATATGAAAAATTGGTAGAAAAGTATAAAGTTCCTTTTTTCTAATTTTTTTACATCTCTTGATGTTGAAATACAATAAAATCACTATTTCGTGAAGATTTGAGCAGAGAAAGCATCAAAAACATGCATTTAAATTGAGATCTTTCTTGATGATCGTTATATGGTGGAATATATTGCTGAATTTCAATGCGTAGTCAAATGCCTAGAATCATCGCTTTGCTATATTTTATACGTCATATACATACATTGTTTTTTTGAGCAAGTTTGGTCAATGGGGTAGATTTATAACAGGGTAAAATGTTAAATTATCTGTCGAGCTGCTCTAAATCCCATGTAAAATGCTAGCATAAAGGCCGTGTTTTCTCCTTAACGAAACGCTAATTCGGAAAATCTTTTCAGAGGTTTGTGAGCCACATTTAAAGGAACAATCTTACGTAATTTCAGCCCGATCGGTTGGGGACCACAAAACGGCCTTACTGGCACCCCTCCTTTCAATAACGATTTTCTCAGAAACTATCAAACTGGGAGGAAAAATGTGCACAATCAAAAATGCCTATTTCGATTGGATCTACAACTTTTGTCTGAAAACTTTTCCGAAATTTTTTGTATTTACCGAGATAAATTTGAAAACCCATGACTTTAATGGGGTTTCTATGATTTTCACCATGAAAATCAAATTTGCGGGTATTTTCACTATCTTATTCGTAATAAGCGCGTTAAAATACATAGATATACAGAGTTTTAATTTAATCGGAGGTATGCTCTTTTCGGAAGTGCATCCGAAAAGGACTCAAGCCTGTTCCCACATAGCACACTTCCCGAAAAAACCTGGTCTTTTCTTAGGACTTGGTCCAAGTGGCCGGGAGAAAAAACCAGGTCTGCCCTAGGTTAAGACCTATACTTAAACCGAGGTTAAAACATAGGTTCATGTCCGTCACAATTTTTTGGTTTTTAAACAAAGTAAATTAATGCGACGAATTCTTGACAGAGAATTCTACTTTTTAAATGAAAATATCTCTAATTCCTACATATAATCGAATCAGAAATCGATTTTTTATTAAAAATTTTAATTTGTGTAAAAAAGTGGTAGACCTTTTAGCTACTACTTTTTAAATTTTGTTATTTTTTTGGGGGGGATTTTGAAACATTTGTGAAAAATGATTAAGTTTTCTTAATACATTCTCAAGTGCATGCCGTTAGGCAGAAAATGTATTTATTTTAAGTTCGAAAACGTCAATTGACATCTCGAACATGAAAAAGGTACGGCGATTGGCAAGCCGCGGCCGCCTCGCAAATTAATTTGAGATTTGGAGTTGAAGCATTCTTATATCCTTGGCGATTAATCTATGTTGCGAGAAAGGGTAGCACTAGCGCTGCACACCGACCAAATGCGGAACTAATGCTCGCAATGGGCCTGCGCGGCTGAAGGGGCATTAGTAGAGGGAAATTTAAATTAGTATCCCACGCAGTATAAAGATGATATCATTTAAAGCTTCCAAATCTAATTGATGTTAAAAAGTGGGAAATTAGCACCACATACCTTTGTTCAAAAATACACTATCGTGCAAAAGTTTACGGCCACCTCTTTTTTGATGTCTGATAAAGTTCTCTTAATTTTAATTATGTCAGAGCTAAAATTTGTTCTCCCTAAAGAGTTGAATGCTCTAAAAATTCTGTATAAAATGAGCCCAGGATGAAGCCAATTTATCTATCTTCTAAATAGATATTGCAAAAATAGTGTAAATTTCAATGTTTTCTTAAATTTTCAAAAGCTTCCGTAATAATCAATATTTGTTAATGTTCTTGTTTGTGCTCATTTTAAACCTATTTTGCTAGTTTGTAAATATATTAAACATATAACCATAAAATTTCTATAAAAATTCCCCAAAATATATATGTATTCAATTTTTATTTTTATTTACCTACAGATAAGATGTTTTAAAATTTTTCCAAATTCATCCTGGGCTCATTTTATAAAGAATTTTGAGAGGATTCAACCCTTTAGAGAGAACAAATTTTAGCTCTGACATACACTCCGCGCTCCCTTATACGACGAGCTCGGGACCGAAAACGTTCCCTTATACGACGGCGCAAGGGGAACCCTTCCACTTGCAATACCAACAATCTCACGTGGTCGTGCGCATGCGCGTCGAATCCTGCGTCACTGACAGCTGACTATATCATTCACGCGCGAGACTATTTGCTTCCCGCGCGAGCTTTGAGCGGAAGAGTGGGGATGGTGGAGAACGACTTTTCCGTCGTATAGGGGAGCGGCAACTGGTCGTATAATGGAGCGGACGTATAGGGGAATGTCGTATAAGGGAGCGCGGAGTGTAATTAAAATTAAGAGAACTTTATTAGTCATTAAAAAAGAGGTGGCCGTAAACTTTTGCACGGTAGTGTATTTAAGCAATGGTTAGAGAAAATTTCATTGACTCAAATAATTACTAAAAGATAATGTTTCCCTGGCAGTAATGGTAAATTATAATAACAAGAAAATAATTCAGTGATTCTATTAATTCAATTGCATCCGAGCAGGTCAACATATATTAGGTTTTAATTTAATTTTAATACTGTGCATGTTTTAAACATTTAATTTATAGAAAAATTATAAAAAATGTGTAGCCCTTTTTTGGGTGAATAACTTTTGTCTGTTCATTTTTTCATAGCTTGTGTCGTTTTTCAAAGAATTTAATTTTTTCACTTTTATGTTATTTTTTACGATTAAAATAAAAACTACGCATCCAATTAAAAAGTGATTTGTAACAAATTTATGGCTCTTTTTTTGGTTTACACTTTTTTTTTATTGATCTTTTTTCGAATGTTGCATATAGTCTGACCGCAAGATTGAACTTCGGATTACTTTTTTTATGGTTAAAACCAGAACCACTGGTCAAAAAATGCTGGTTAACGAACTCGATCTTTCTTTTTGATCCCTTAATTTATTGTGTTTAAAATTTCAACATAAGGGAGCCATCACATATTTGATATTACGTATAACATTAAAAAGAGGGGGGGTCGTGTTTCATTACGGTCTGTTATGTGTGTGTGGGGGGGGGGGGTATTTTTACTCGATTATGTAACATTTTTAATTTATGAATTTTCTGCACCATCAAATTTTTATATCAAAATTTCGGAATAAATAATTTTACTTCATCATGAAATTTATTTCTAAATGTTTCTAAACATTATTGATAGAAGATAAAATTTAAATTGTAAATGATTGTTTTATAATGGGAAATGATTCTGTTCTTAACATTTCGCTACCACACTATAATTTGTAAACTTTCTTACATTTTCAAAGAGATAAGAAAAATTAAATTATGGGCAAAAACTTATTTTGAAGAATTCGAAAAAAATTAGATGCTTTTTAATAATTGTGAAAGATTTAAGGAGATTAAATTTTTCTCAACATTTCTGGAAAAATTTCAAATGGTTCAGGTTTTATTTTAAACGAATAATTTTAAGTTTTGAAGATTTTAAAATGTGTGGAAAAAGAATATAGAAAAAGACTTTGAGACAATTTTTTTAATTTTTCAGGATTTAAAAAATTTTTAGGTAAACTAAATTTTGCAGGGTGTCAACAGAATGAAAAAAATATTCTTAAGATTCATGGGAAAATTTTAAATGATTGTCTTGTAATGAATTCTAAGATAAAAATGAAAAAAAAATTAAAATTATTTCCTTGTAAAGATTGTTTAAGAAGTTTGTAAAGTTTCACGAAAATGAAAAAAAAAATAGGTTCCTAGGAAAAATTAGAATAAAACTTTTTATTTTTAAAAATTAATTTCAAGAGATTATTTAAAAAGATTTCGAAACATTTTAAAAGATTTCAAAAATTGTCAAGGAAGAATCTGAAAGATTTTAAGGCATTTTTTTTAATTGTGCAGAATTAAAAAAAACTAAAATTTCGAAATAGAGTGTAGAAGATTTTAAAGCAAAATTTTTCAATTTGGTAAGATTGAAAAATCAAAACAAAAATCGAGTAAATTGTAGAAATATTTAGAAGAATTGAAGAGATTCAAGAAGAATTTTAAACTTTACAAAATTTTTAGAAATGTAGATTCTTAAATATTTCAAAAATAATATTTAGAAACTTTAAAAGAATTTCGAAAGGTTTCAAGTGGGAAAATTTAGAAGATTACAAGTTAATTTTTTTACATTTTGAATGATTTTTCGAAATTTTAAGAAAAATTCGATTCGGTTAAAAATATTTTTAGGATTTTAAGACATTTTAAATAGGATAGAAATATTTAAAAACTTGTAAACATTTCCGAAAATTTATCAAATATTTCTTGATTTCTTCCAAACATCTAAATGTCCTAAACATCTTTTAAAAAGGCTGGAATTTTTCCTAATATTTTGTAAAATCCTATAAAATAAAAAAAAGTTTAAAAAATCTTATAGATTCTTTTTTGACAAATATGAAATATTCAAAAATCTTTTTTAATTTTCTCAAAAATCTTATAAAACTTATATTTATATAAATTTAAAAACTAACTGATAATACTTATTTTCTTGTTCTCAATTCTCACAATTTAATTTCAGCTCGAATTTAAGTGTTCAAAAACTTTTAACAAATAAATACTTATTTGAAATTTTTATATTGTATTATTATTAATATAATTTTGTATTCTTTATGGTATTGAAAAATAGTTTTGAATTGATGAATTTCAATTAGTATGTACTTGCATTAAGTAACTTCAATATTTGTATGAAAAAAAAATATGGAAAAAGCATTCAGTGTTACATCAAAATATTGTTTTATTTATTTCTGGACAATACCTAATCTTAAGAAACCTTTTTTTATTTAGAAAACGTGTATTATGTTTTAAACATAATAAAAAAATGTTACGTAACGGCTGTGAAGGGAGGGGGTACAAAGGAAACGTTACGGTCTGTTACATTGGGGAGAGGGTGTTAAAAATGGTCGAAAATAATGTTACGTAATATGTGAATGCTCCCTGATCTAAATAGTCTTTTGAAATTTATCTGGGTACTAATTTAAATTTCCCTCTACTAATGCCCCTTCAGCCGCGCAGGCCCATTGCGAGCATTAGTTCCGCATTTGGTCGGTGTGCAGCGCTAGTGCTACCCTTTCTCGCTACATAGATTAATCGCCAAGGATATAAGAATGCTTCAACTCCAAACCTCAAATTCATTTGCGAGGCGGCCGCGGCTTGCCAATCGCCATACCTTTTTCATGTTCGAGATGTCAATTGACGTTTTCGAACTTAAAATAAATACATTTTCTGCGTAACGGCATGCACTTGAGAATGTATTAAGAAAACGTAATCATTATTCACAAATGTTTCAAAATCCCCCCCCAAAAAAAAAAAAATTAAAAATTAATATCTAAAGGTCTACCACTTTTTTACATTAATTAAAATTTTTAATAAAAAATCGATTTCTGACTCGATTAAATGTAGGAATTAGAACTATTTTCATTTAAAAAATTGAATTCTCTGTCAAAAATTCGTCGCATTAATTTACTTTGTTTAAAAACCAAAAAATTGTGGCGGACATGAACCTATGTTTTAACCTAGGTTTAAGTATAGGTCTAAACCTAGGGCAGACCTGATTTTTTCTCCCGGCCACTTGGACCAAGTCCTAAGAAAAGACCAGGTTTTTTCGGGAAGTGTGCTATGTGGGGTTGTACTTACTAAATTTCAATAGCGATTTTCTCAGAAACTATCAATCTGGGAGGAAAAGTGTGTGAAATTAAAAATGTATATTCTCATTGGATCCACAACTTTTATCTGAAATTTTTTCTAATATTTCTGGTAATTACCGAGATAAATTCGAAAAATCATGACTTTATGGATTTTCCATGGTTTTCACCATGAAAATCAAATTTTTAGGTGTTTTCTCTACTGGTAATCAGTGCATCAAAATACATAGCTGTGCAAAGTTTCTAATAAATCGGAGGTATGCGCTTTTCGAAAGTGTATCCAAAATTATTTTTCAATGTGAATAAGAAATTTTTGATAACAAAAAAATCCTATTCCGGGAAAATCAAAATTTAAGATCGCGGTATCACAGTAGGACAGACATTTTTGGCTAAAGATTCGAAGAAAAGAAATTTTTTTTTTTTCTCATTGCATGATAATAATTTCAAGATATATCAAGACTAAGAGGTTGAAAAAATTTAATACTACGTTAAAATTTAAACTAAATTTGAACTTTTTGATTAAATTTTGAATTAAAATTATTGTATCAATAAATGAGATTTTGAAAAAAATCCTTTTACCAGAATCTGAACTTGATTTTTCAAGAAGTTTTTATGCAATAAAGCCATTTTCGATCAGAATGTTAGTTGCCACGCTTAAATCGATGAAAACTGATATCTTACCTTCACAATTTTAATAATAATCGTTGAGAATGGTATTGACTCTTAACAATAAATTGCGTGGAGAATGTTAATGTTCGTTTCTGGTTTTATCACTGAAATTTTTTGTTTACAAATATTTTTCCATCAAAAATAATGTTAGATTTAAGACTTTCACGATGATCCATTATAATAAATTTAAATTAA